>JAADYS010001249.1:0-21908 GCA_012931995.1 Fusarium albosuccineum
CCACATGAGCCAACGGGTACGAGTACCATCACACGATTGGAGACTGGGAGACCAACTCCCGAAATATGACTATTACTGTCAATGACGAGTCCAAGCGTTGGGCGTTCCCTCTGGGCGGCAATGATTGGTTCGAGACCGGTCGGCTGACGATTCTTGTTGATGGCTTTGTCAAGGGTGATGGAAATACGGTCACTTTCTTTGGAGGACCTACGGGAAGCTGGGCACCTGACCTGGTTGGCTTTGAAACTTTTGCCTGATCTTCCGGATACAGCTTCTTGGATTAGTCTTGATGTTAGATAATTCAAATAGTGTTTATAACGATTATTTGAAATAATTTCAAGAAGCACTTGAGCGCCGAGACTGCCTAGATACTAGAGCTGATCTAAAGTGTACCTAAAACTACCCAGACGATTAACCCCGTGGTTCTTGAGACACGAACGGAGCCTGCGAGCTCATTATCCGTCACTCATCAAAAGAGGTCCCGTTGTATCGGCCTCTTGAATCTCGTCCAACCAAGAAGCTTTCTGGCGGACCCAAGTACGACTTTCTCACACCCCCGAGATCCACGATAATCTTTTGCACAATAATATTTGGCAACAGCTCCCAGATGCGCAGAGTGTAAGCGCCCTCTCCAGGAACATTGAAAGAGGTCGTCGTGTAGTTCCCCTCCAGACCCCAGACTGCATTGCCGACAGCGTATCCCCATCCCTGAGGCATACTACTGCCTTTGTTCGGACCAATTGGCTGCACGATTTTCGGTTTGGGCTGTTTCTGGTCTGATGGGAAGAGCGTAATGGCATATTCGAGAGGATTATGATCGCCGAGGTAGTTAGACCCAGGTGAGATGAATAGCGTGACGTTGGCCGCTGAGTGGTTGCTAAAGAGATATAGCTGGTATTCCAGAGCCGGGGCTTGACCAACTTCCAACTTTTCCAAGTCTAGGGGGTGAAGTCCAACTCCACCGAGGGTACGTCCGTAGTTCTTGAGCGTATGATACTCGGCCTTGTCATCTTCACCGTCCAAAATGCTTTGATAATGAGGTGCCTCGATCGATACATGGCCATCTGACTCGACGAAACCTTCACTAAAGTTGCCGGGCACTTCGCGGTTAATCACTGTCGCAACCACGCGGGGTTCATTGCCAGCATATCGCTCGAAACCGCGACAAGAACTTGTGAAGTTGATGAATACTTCGGTTGTGTTAGGCGCCTTAGGCGCATTCTCCCAGTCGACAGTGACATAGATGCGACTGTCAGCGCCATTGTCGCCACCCACGGTGCCGTTGTACTGCGATAGCTTGATGAATGATTCCCAAGGTGAGGCAAACCAGTTGCACTGCTTAACTCCACGGTGGAAAACATCGATGTAGCGAGACGAAGCTCCCCAAGGATCCAGTGGGGGTAGATTGAGGTCGTTGCTGGAGAGAGGGTGCCATTGGCTGTCTCCTTGGACGGTTGCGTTGGAGCCTTCGACTCCAACTCCATACTCACCACCCAGTGAGGGGAATGTGTCTTGAACGAATCGTAGATCGGGAAGGGTGTTTCTCATCGGTTGTTGCCAATAGCCGTCGTATCCAAGGTGAGTTTCTAGCAGCTATTAGTACGTAATTCGTCTTGTAATCTCTTTTGCTGACTTACGGTCCAGCATGTGCACCCATTTGCCATCAAGCAACTCATTCCACCTTTGCGTAAGATTCGAGTCGTCATACATGAGCTGGACAGACTTCCAGATCACATCATTCGCCGCGTTGCGCTTCTGTCCGGCGTAGAGTTGATTTCTGGCACCATTGATCTGAATCTTGTGGACGATTTCTCCGCCAAGGATTGGATGAAGAATCATCTCGAAGAAGGCAGGCTGCGCTTCGGCATCCAGCGCATCATAAACAGCCTGGGCATCCTCCTTCAGACCAGCCCACTGCTCAAGAACAGCCTCAGCCTCAAGATAGTTGATGACGGAGTAGACGTGCGGCTCGATGAGCTCAAACTTGCGGCGTGCAGCGTACATGCCATATCGAGTCATGATGCTGGTGATGTCATCTGCCAACTCTGCACCGAACTCACGCTCAGCCCAAGCATGTGTCCACTTTGTAGTGCCATCAACACCCCAGTGCTCCGCATCGTAGGCGAGATCGAGAAAGTGGCTGATAGGAATCTCCTTTGGCTTCAGATCGCCGACATTGACAACCCAGATTCTGCGAGCATTGCGCTCGTAGGCAAGAAGCATCTGCTCAGTAGTCTTCTCGAGTTGGATAGTGTTGATCCACTTGTAGTTCCTGGGATCGCCAACGTAGTCAAAATGGTAGTACACACCAGCACCTCCAGATCGGTCGGTCTCGTTTGCAAGCGGGAGTCGACGAATGTTGCCCCAGTTATCGTCAGCCCAGAGAAGAGTAACGTCCTCTGGGACCGTAAGTCCGTAATCCAAGTAAGACTGTACCTCCTTGTAAAGACACCAGAGGGAGGGCACTTCGGAAGCGTTGGCAATGTCTAAACCTTCCTCAAGAATCTCTCTTTGATTGTGGACAAGCGTCTCAAGCATGTCAACAATAGCCTCAACGCCAAGCTCTCCTTCAATCGCTGTGTCTCCAGTACCACGCATGCCCATGGTCCACATACTGTTGCGAGCATACGGCTTTGCGCGTTGAACGCCGTAACGGAAGTATTCGTCAATTGTCTCGTTGTTGGTGTTGTACTGCCACTCGCCCTCATAGAATGACCGGAACTCGTTCTGAGCGCGCATCATCGGCTCAGTGTGCGAACCACCTAGTACGATCTCGTAGGCGTCCAAGAGCGGCTGATTGAGCGGGTCATCGACGTAGACGATGCTGCCCCAGAGAGTTGGCCAGAGATAGTTGGCGCGCAGGCGAAGCAGCAACTCAGAAAGAAGTGCATAGAAATGGTGGTTGTAAGGCGCGGCGCCATTCCAAGTATTCTCCCACTTGGAGCTGTCGACAGTTTCGATTAGCTTGCCTATTTAGCTATGCGGACATGTTTTACTTACCCAACCCAGCTAGATAGGCCCGGCTGCTCGTCATTCAAGAAGATGCCGCGGTACTTGACTGAAGGCGATTTCTGGACCTTTGTCTCTGGAAGCACGTAGATGCTCGACTGCTTCCGAACAGGTACGTCTGCCCACCAATACCATGGGCTCACCCCAATTTGCTCACTAACATCGTAAATTCCATAGATGGTTCCTCGAGGATCACTGCCAGCAATTACCAGGGCTTGGCTTGTGCCGTCGATAGGGTCCTTGACGACCTGGCTGACAAATGCTTCCCACTCGCCTTTGATATCACTGACATCAATGAGGCGCTGTTTGATGAGCCGATCGATAATCTTGGAGTGCCCGATGGTGCCAGCAATGATCACCGTATTAGCAGGATTAGGGGTGGAGTATTTGGGACCAGCAAAAGACTTTTCCTTGAGCGTAGAGTACTGGATTAAGTAGTTAGCTATGCCGGACAACAATGCGGATCATAGGTGTGCTTACTTCAGTGTTGTTTTTCACGTTGACCGGCTTGAAGGTGTACTCCGCCGGTGAAGAGTCTTTTTCCCCGTTGCTAAGGGTAAAATTGGTACCGGTCACGCGGCCAAAGTCGACTGCAAGGTCGCCAGCGGCACGTATGACGCCCCAGTAGTCGTCTTTCGACACCTGGATCTGCCCACTGCTCACATCTCCACCAAAAATCTGAAAAGCACCTTTGGTCTCCTCGAAGGATATGATGGATTTCTGCCCCAAAGCGGCGGCCAAAGAAGCCAGCGTTAGCCAAGTCACCAGAAGAAACACATTGAAAACCGCCATGGTGGGCTTTCGAAAAGCGGGCGATAGTGACGCCCCTTCGTTTATGAGTTACTTCACAGCGTGGGATGATTACACACCGCGTGAAACTGAGTGGACTAGCTCAGGGAAGTGGAATTCATTATCATCGCGAGGTGGTGGTGGTGGTTATATACAAATCGGCTTATATGGGCACAAGATCCGCGCTATGGGTAATGAAGAGAGACGGCTCATTAACACGGGGAGCTTGTCACGCCAGTTAGATTACAGTAACATGCAAGGGCAAATGCTCCGTGCAATTTGACCATGGAAACCTTGTTTCCAACTGTTGTCAAGGCTGGGCGCCGTCTTTTTGGCCAACCATGCCATGCGGGGGCAGCCATTTTGGTAAAAGCCGTGCCCGGCTCATCGGACTTTGCGGGACGATCTTCCGCATGGGACGACGGATAAATTGGAGATGAAAACCGGGCAGATGGAAACGGGGGACAGACCTCGTTGTTGTGGATATATTTGTCGGTGGTTTGACTCGGCGTGGATGAAAAACATTGGCGTAATGGAACCTCAAGACACGACTGTCAGCCTGGCTGAGCGGTTCTATGACTGGACACCACCAGAATGTTTTTAACCACCAAGGCACGGCTCCCGAGGCTGTTGCTTGGGAGCGCGATTGAGACATTGGCCGGTCTAGGCGGAACATTAACCAAAATGAGAAATTTCCCCGGCGGGGCGACAGTGAGGGGATGGTTGCATTCATGGCAGATCTCGTCTTTAGCCGGAATGGCCCAGCGAGCGCGACAAGAATCGCGGGATGAGGCGCTGGGAAACAATGATTGTAATTACCCGGACGCCGAGCATAAACTGGATGATGGGGTTGATGGACAGCCACGTGGATGGTGTCGTGGAACCATGCCCAAGCTGGACATGAATGAGCGTTTTGGGGCTACCTCAGCCGCGAGAGCAGCGGATGACTGCGATGTGGACCTTGACATGGAGATATCCAGGAGATGATTGCCATCGATCACATGAGAAGCATTTACCAGAAGAATAGTTCTACGAATTCCACGCTCCGAAATGGATCAATAACGCGAGACCTTAGCACCTGTGTCTTTATTATTGAGGAGATACCCCGTGATTCCTCCTGTGAACTGCTAACGCACTACCCTAAAGCAATCGATAATTTTCACCATTTGAAGGTCATCCGCGTGGAATACTACATATCAAGTAATTTTCAAGACCTGAGAAAGAAGAATTTAAATTTCCTAGATAATAATAAATACTTATTCGGGGCGTACTAATCACGAGTCGGTTAAAACTTACTTGAGAAGCAATTATAGTCCCAGATTGGCATCGATTGATCAAAGCCAAAGTGTGAAGAGCCATCCAACGTTACGTTCGGCATTTGTATCAATTATCAGTACATATACTAGGCTCTCCATCATTATCTTGCGTGACCATGTAGTCGAGTTGATAGGCTGATAGTGGAGTGGCCTAGGCCAGCCCCGAGGCATTCATGTCAGTCGAGTAGGATCACGACTTTGGATGCCAACCGAGGCTTTAGCTGAAGAATAATCGTCTGGTCCATTTATATACCGCTACTGAGTCTCTCGACCCCAGGATCTTATTTTCCTAACCCAGCCCAAGCCAAACTCAAAGTTCAGTCTCCCTCACATCCCCGCTTACGCTACCAACGACACTTGATACCTCAAAGAGGTTCGCCGTGTCGCCAGCGTGAATGAAACCGAAGTTGAATCCTGCTGGCACCTTTCCTTGATTAATGTGATGAAGAAAACCAGCAATTCCTTTTCGGTATAGACTGGACCAAAAAAATGCCCTCAGGCTTGGCAAGCTCGCGGAAAGCATCGATGCTTATGGATGTTAGTATACCATAGCCCTCTCCAATAAACCCACCGTCGACGTCGATTTCATTCGAAATTACGTCTTCAGCAGAAGGGAATACCTGCAATCGAGCCAAGATGTCTTTTACTCTCTCAACAATCACGGAGGAGCCTATGAAAGATCCCTCGCACAGGTTGACTGCCATTGAGCGCACCTCGACAGGATAGCCGGTTAAAAAGATAGCAGTGATCAAGCCTGGGAGTGCTGTGCCAGTTCTAACGTGTGATAGATATAATCAAGGTAAATGCCTTCCACAAACGCGCTCAAATTACTCATGTACGGCATGGAATTAGAGTCTAGGAGTAGTAGGCAGATTACTGCAAGGTATCATCCATCCCTACTCAACAGAAAGAACAAAGGGAATTGCTGCTGTCATAAGAATACATCAACGTACTGGATGAAGTGACTTGGGTGCTCTGCTCAACTGGTAGAAGACGCTTGAGAGAGCCTCCAGTCGCATTGACGGAGCCTAGACAGGCCGGTATGGCTGGATCAGGCGCCCTCACTTTAATGAGTAGTAGACACCCACATTTACCCTTTAGGCCCGCGGCATTCCCAGCCACGCCTAAGGATTGTGGCCAGATCTTTGGCGGATGAAGCACTGTAAGTCAGCATGTATTTCTCGTTTCTACGGGCCGCAGTCTGGTTGTAGCGAGGGTATCGTCTCCCTTCGCCTCAAATCAAGGGAGGGCCGACAGCCCGTCCATCACCACTCTCACAGTCTCAAACCAACCAGCATCAAGGATCCCTGCATTGGAACAATTTGCCGCAGTCCGGTGTGCATCTTGACATGGGCCATCGGCAACTCGTGTGCCGAAGTTGGCATGACAGGGCTGAAGTTCTGGCTTCATGATTGGAGCGCTGTTCGGGTCTAACCCGATGGTCCGAGACATTGTGTTTACTTCCCCCTTGCTGGCTTCTGTCAACTCCACACTTGAAATGTTGGAGATGGCGATAGGCCGTGAAACTCCTGAAACAGTATCACGGCTCATTAGAATTGTCCAACCTCTTTGATTAACCTCATATGCTTACATCTTAGCTTATCCCTTCGAGACTGTAGCTGCAGCATACCATCCCCGATTCTAAGGAGGAGAAGGTCACCTTGCCTCGGCCATACAGCTATACGAGATTACCTTGGCAGTCTCAGACCAAGACATGCCCAAGGGAGACACACTGCCTAACGGTATTCCTAGCCGATCCCTCCGGCCCTTTGTGGAGCATTGAATCTTAATCCGGGGAAGATTCGAATTTCTTGAATTCCAGGGATGCTTCCCCAGAGTCCTCAGCTTGTCGCCCTTCTTGGCATTGGACCTAACGGTCCGGCCAAGAGTGGCCAAGTATGGCTTCATCCAGTATAAGAAGACATCAAGATCTCATCTAAACTCCCAGTCCATCAGCACAACCAGCTTTCACTCATTCACAGTAGGTTGCGACTGCCACTCTTTTCTGTTTTTGGTTTTCCAGTCACTCTTTTATCCAACTTGTTTGCTCTCCACCTCAACCAAGATGAGATACTCTCACGCCGTCGCCGGTCTTTTGACCGTCGCTCTCAGCACGCCCGTCTTTGCTCAGACCCCCGTTGCTGCGCCTGTGGAAGAGCCTTCTGTCTCTGTCATCGCTGACCCTGCGCCTGCCGACGATTGCAACGAGGCCTGTGTCAACAGCCACGAGGCCTGCCTTACTGGTGCTGGCTCTATTACCGAGGTCTGCGACCAGGAGTTGACTGACTGCCAGGCTGAGTGCAACGGTCCCGTCACGCCTGAGCCTGTCACCCCTGCGCCCGTCACACCCGCGCCTACTGGTGATGCTTGTGCTCAGGACTGTGCCACCAAGCACGACGCCTGCAACTCGGCACCTGATGCCAACCACGCCAGCTGTGCCGCTGACTACGCTTCTTGTCTGGGCTACAACCCCTACGAGAACGATGTCTTTGTTGAGCCGACTGCTTGCTCCCACGGCCCTACTCCTCCTGCCCCCACCATGACCGACACCCCCGAGGTTTGCTGCGTCCAGTGTACCACCGTTTACAAGTCTTGCTGCGATGCCGCCGGCGACGTCATCGACCACTGCAAGGCTGAGTACACCGTCTGCTTGGGCTACAACCCCTTCGACATCGTCCCCTATGTCGAACCTACTGTCTGCAAGCACAACGAGCCCAAGCCCCCCAAGCCTGACGGTCCCAAACCTGATGTCCCCAAGGGTACCCCCGCTGAGTGCTGTGTTCAGTGCACCACTGTCTACAAGGAGTGCTGCACTACCGCTGGTGGCGAGACTGAGGAGTGCAAGGTCGAGTACACCACCTGTCTTGGATACAACCCTTCGGATGTCTCCCCTTGGGTTGAGCCCTCTGCCTGCAAGCACGATGGTCCTGGCCCCAACCCCCCCAAGGGTGACAAGCCCCCTACTGGCAAGGTTGGACCTCCCAAGGCTGGTGACTCTGACTCTACCTCTACCTCTACCACCACCAAGACTAGCACCATCACCAAGACCGGAACCGACGAAGAGTGCTGTGTCAAGTGCACTACCACCTACAAGGCTTGCTGTGACGCTGCCGGTGATGTCATTGAGCACTGCAAGACTGCCTACACCACTTGCCTCGGCTACAACCCCTTCGAAGGCCCTTGGGTTGAGCCTACTGTCTGCAAGCACGGCGGATCTGATGATGATGTTGTCATCGTCTCTGGTGGCGAGTCGCTCCGACCTGCCCTCGCCCTTCTCGCCCTGGGTGCTATCGCCCTGCTTTGTGAGTATCTTCGCTATCATCCGGATCGAAATAGTTGTTAACATGTCTCTCCAGAAATGACTCATTGAGTACACGACCTCCAATTCTCTTCTCTTCCCTTCTTCTACCCCTTCTTCGTTGCCCCCAGGCCGCATCGTGTGCCTCCATCACGCAAGGGACATTAGCCTTTTTATGATCTTATGCTTGAATGGATTTGCCGCATTATGGCCCAAAAAGAACCGGTGTGGAATGAGATGTACGGGTATGTAATAGCTACGATTTGGATTCAGTTCTTGCTGGGTGAAGGCACTTGAGTTTTGGGGTCAACTTTAATGTATTGAATAATTCTATTTTTACCCTCAACATACAGAGGCCAATTTACTTTTCTCATCAAGGTTTGGGTTGATGAGCTCATCTTTTACTTGACCGCCTCCGTGACCGGAACACCTGACGCGTATGAGTATGCGTACCTGAGTATATTAAGGAGCGCTGGCCCCCAAATTCTAACACAGTCTCCTTTCTTTGATCGTGAGTTTTTGGTTACTGTGGTCAGTGCTTTCCCCGGAAAAAGATGCGCATGAAACAGATATATGAACCTATACCCGGTCTTCCTCCGCGTCTCCAATAAACAGGCCATTGGACATAAATCCACCAACCAGCCAGCCCCATTTGTGCCTTAAGGCTATGTAAACCCTTGTAAAATATCAACACGTAGCCTGCCATCTGCCGATGCTGGGTCTGGACTTGAAACGTCTGAAACCAGTCGCGGAGGACCTGGCTCCGGGCGTGCCGACTGATCATCGGAGCTAGTCCTCGACGTTACCTCGTAGTTATTGATTCGAGGCCCTGGTTTTTTTTATTCTCCACCAATCACACCGCCCAATCACAGCAACGGTAACGCTGCCATGTAAATTGCCATCATTAATAGACTATAAACAAGATGTTGAGCGCTGTTGAGACTTGGATCTTTATCTGATCAGGCTGTGCCCAGACAATAAAACACCATGAAGTTTCTTGCAGCTCTTAGCTTTGTTACTGCAGCTTTCGCTGCAAGCCGTACATCCCCCCCTAGTGGATGTCTGGTCGTCCGCAAGTCTCCTGGTAGCGGCGAGTACAGCACTGTCCAGGCTGCTGTGAACGCTCTATCCACCTCTTCAAGTGGAACTCAGTGCATCTGGATCGACCAGGGTACATACAATGAGCAGGTCCTTGTGCCCAAGCGCAGCGCGCAGCTGTCCATCTACGGTTACACCGCGGACACCAGTGGCTATGCCGGCAACAAGGTTACCATCACTGGCAAGAAGAGCCAGGCCGACGGACTCAGCAACGACGAGACCGCCACTCTCCGAGTCAAGTCGCCCAACTTCAAGCTCTACAACGTAAACGTTGCCAACACCTACGGCAAGGGAAGCCAAGCCGTTGCTGTGAGCGCCTACGCTGACAGCGGATACTACGGCTCTGCTTTCACTGGATTCCAGGACACTCTTCTCAGCCAGGAGGGATACCAGCTGTACTCGAAGTGCCTGATCCAGGGTGCTACTGACTTTATTTTCGGCCAGCGAGCCTCCGCTTGGTTCGAGAAGTGCGACATTCGGGTCATTGCCGCTTCGATTGGCTACATCACAGGTATGCATTAACAGTTGACTTGCAAAGGACTTGCATTCTAATAAGAACAGCCAACGGCCGTGACTCTTCTTCCAACCCTTCGTACTACGTCTTCAACAACTGCGACGTTGCTGCGGCCTCCGGCAACTCAGTCTCCAACGGAGCTTACTACCTGGGCCGCCCTTGGAGAGAGTTTGCGCGTGTTGTCTTCCAGAAGACCAGCTTGTCTTCTGTCATTAACTCAGCTGGATGGAAGAACTGGAACACTGGTGACGATCGCACCAGCAATGTCCTCTTCGGCGAGTACAGCAACACTGGCTCCGGTGCTTCAGGCAACCGCGCCTCGTTCTCTCAGAAGCTGTCATCAGCGGTGTCGATCTCGACTATCCTCACCAGCAGCTACGCCTCCAAGGGCTACTACGATGCTTCGTACATGTAAAGGTTGACAATCTTGGAGGGGTTTTGTCCCCGTGAAGGAGACGATACTCTGTCATGATTGCTGTATAAATGTTACTGTACATTCATTCCCCCATTTTGTCTGGAATCAGCACAGACAAATTTGCACAGCCTTACAAGCAGCGGTAAAAGCCGCGCTTCAGTGTATATAGTTGGATGTCCATAAAAAGAATCGTCGCTGATCAATGAATATGAGGCTCATTGAATGCCTAAGACCATGTCTTTCTGCCATCTTGCCTTATCACTGCGACGCATGAGAAGATCAAAGTGTCTAGCTACCAAGCTCTTACCTTGCTCACCCCCATCCCGCTTATGATTCAACGTATCGCAGGCGCTTTAAAATCCGAGCGAGTTAGGCGAATTGATAAACCCAAGCTCATGATAATTTAGGTTATCACTGTAGGGCGGCTATGTTCTGTCGGGTATGGGCGGCAATCGGATATGATACCGAGGTTTAAAACCTCTAGCCTCTCCACTCTACGATCATTAGCCTCAGAAAATAATGCAGAATTTGCAAGGAACATCCAAATAGCGAACTCGGAGGATTCTCGCTGTCTTTTGCTCGGAACTCGCTGCCACGTTCAAATACTCCAGTCCGTCAGCGTGTGTAGACGTCTTGCTAGCCAGGCCAAAGACAGACAGCTTCCCAAGTCCGTTCATTCATGATCTGAAGCCATGGCAGCTCGCAAAGTAAATCCTCAAGGTTAGCTAGAGCCTGGATGAATGTCTCGGTGAATTCACTAACCATTGCATAGATGCCCTCGATATGGCAGCAATCACATTCGAGTGGGGTGATAGCTATGATGCTAAGGTAAAATACTAGTCCTTTTTACCATTTATTCCTGTCACCACACTGAGGAGTGTTGACATGGCCTCTCACCGTTCACTAAGCTATCAGGGATGATGGAGCTAACGGAGACAGGATTGGGACCGCCTCGGCAGCATACTGGCACCGGAATTAATCGTGAGTCACGCTAGCCACAGCCTGTCTATCACTTTCTTTCTTTCTTTGATGGCGCTAACAATCGTCTAGGTTGACTACATAGTTGTCACAGGCCAGAAATGGGACTTAATGCCGGCAAAAGAGTTTGTGGCCATGGTCTCCGATCAAGGGTTTCTGGGAGACCCGCTAGTCGACACACAACATTTTATTGGCGCTTCCAAGTACCAACTGCTGTCTGAAAATTTGGCTGAGGGAACACATCAGCTCCGCGCGGCACATCAGAGGTACACGGGGCCGGACAAGAAGACGGTGGAGGCGAAAGGACATGCCCACGCGGTTGTGCGCCATACCTACAAGAAGATCCAGGGAGAGTGGAAGCTGGCTTGACACCCTCTGTATATTGGAATGAGTTTGAGTTTGAGAAGATTTTTAAGAGCCCCGACAGTAAGGAGCCAAGCAATTAGAGATAAGATAAACAGGTGGACTATTCTGATTCTCAGGTCAAATCACGTCCCGAGATCCCTGTATTGCGTGATCTTCACCATCTGACTTTGGCTTTTGGAGGTGGATCTCGGTGTTACCGGACCCAGCTGTTCGGGTAACTGCCGTGGCTTGCTTCTCCCTTCCAGCCGCATTTTATTAGCTAGCTATAGACCGCATTGGTTACCTGTCTCTGTTCAACTTCCACCTTCAGCGTCTTACTAGTTGCCATAATGTCGCTCCCGAATGCCAGTCCCGGTACTTCCCTCGCTCTCAGCTTGCACTCAGCTGCTGGTAGCAAACCTACTGCCCTGGCCTGTATGGAATGTCGACGGAAGCATGTAAAATGCGATGCAAAAACTCCCCAGTGTCTACGTTGCCAAGCACAAGGACTGGAGTGCAGCTATCAACCATCACGACGAGGCCTCAAGAGACGAAAACACCACCATCAATCTTCACGGTCACCGGCAAGCTCATCCCTGGGAGCGGTCCAACTGGAAACGCCACTAAGTATCGGTCGACGAGGGCCTCAGC
This sequence comes from Fusarium albosuccineum, assembly GCA_012931995.1. NCBI lineage: Eukaryota > Fungi > Ascomycota > Sordariomycetes > Hypocreales > Nectriaceae > Fusarium > Fusarium albosuccineum. The sequence goes on from JAADYS010001249.1 coordinate 12,414, forward strand.
AGATTATCTGGGACTCTGCTGAGCCTGATGGAGATTTGGCCACTGTTGAGCCTGAAGCTTCCGGAGCCTCTTGTCCCTGGAGCCAAAAGAGTCTCGATCAATGCCTCCTCCAAAATGCCGCGAACGGCAATTCTGGACTGGAATATGGTGAGACGGATGCAGTAGAAGATGACGATCTTCTCGTCAACCTCTTCTACTCTAACTTCTTCCGCGCGCACCCATTCCTGGTTCCTCAAGCACTATACTCGTCTCAGAGTTATCCATCATATATGAAGCTTGTGGTACACCTGATCGGCTGCCATTACTCTGGAACAATATGCAGCGAAACTATGCAAGGACTAGCCGGTGAAGCGCTGAAGAAGGCATGGGATAGTGGGAAACGCAACCACGTTCTGGTGCAGGCGCTGCTTCTGTTCTCTATGATACTGCACGCCCGCTGTGTGTATGATCGGTCGCGTTCCAGCCTGTCACAAGCGGTGTCGCTCGCATTAGAGCTCGATATGTACCGGGGATCGTTCAGCATTAACTAATCTGGGAACTATCCGGTCATAGAGGAAGGCCTCAGAAGAACATGGTGGGAACTTTACATCACTGATTGCCTCTTTGCCGCGTTCGATCATAGGCCGAGTTTTCGATGCAACAGCGTCAAATCAGATATGCCACTCCCTTGCGAAGAATACCTCTATACAGGGGACCCTATACTGTTTGAACCTTCTACTGTCAAAGACTTCGAATCCAGGATATATGCCACGGAGGACCATCAATTTTCGTCCTTTGCCTACCGCATAGAGGCTTGCCAGTTATTGGCCCGCTCGCTCACCATCGCTTCAACCCATGAACTACACCGCGATCAAATACAGAATGTTGACAACCTGTTGGCAGCTTGGCCTCACCATCTAGACGTCGGCAAGTCGGAATGCCTGGACTCAATGGGAAGCGTGGATCAAATGCTTCTCCAAGCCCACATGCTAGTACAGTACACCACCATGCATCTGCATTTTTGTCGAAGCGACTTGGTCGGCTTCATCACATCATCGCCCGGCAAAGGGTCTGACACAAACCTACTACCAACATATTCCAGAGCAATGCACGGGATCAAAGCAGTCGGGGCAGCTAAGAGGTTCACTGATCTGGCGGGTTTGGAGCCTTCAGCTCTTAAGCTCACACCGCTCCTCTTGAATGTATTGCTTCTCAGTTGCACTATCCAGCTCTCTGGTTGCTCACTACGGCCATCTCGGTTCCACGAGCAGTACTATAGTCGCCTCTGCCTGGGTCTCGGCATATTGAGAACGCTACATCCCGTGTGGGCCCTGGCACGAGAAGTTGCAGACAGCATCAAAGCGATAGCTGGTCAGGTTGTGCCCAAGGAGAAGGAATCAGAGCCCAGCGGCGCAACATCACTTATAGATAGCGGGATAAACATGAGTTCTCTGGCTGAGGTTGATATCACCAGTTTCTCTTGGATAGACTTCTCAACGCAGCTTACGAGTTTGTCAGAGCAACAAGCTCTTAGTTGAAAGGGTTATTCACCGCAAAGGAACATTGAAACTGCCACCGCACGAGTTGTTTTTTGAAATTCTACATCTTCCGCGGTATCACGATACTATATTAGATCTAAATGCTAGCTAGGATTCAACACAGTGCCTAGTCATAAACAGCAAATACGAAAATAAGAGTGTAAATTCCTATGCCATAGCAAGGCTGAACTTTTACTTATTCTATAAAATGCTTAATATTATAGCGCGACGAAGGTTCTAGAGTTCTTCATAATAGTATTTATGGCTGTTCTTGATAGAGGTAGTTTTTTAACAGTCATGGCCGTGTTGGGATGGAAATACTGTGTTTTCACCGCCGTGGAAATGCTGCTAAGGCCGGCCTTGGTCATACCACTGCTCATGCCACTATCTATCACGAGGAGCAGAGCCTTGCTCCGTAATGGTAGATACCTAATCGAAAATGAATCAAGTCCCCGGGACTAAGACCCAAAGTGACAGCATCGGCGTCTTCAAGTCCACGACTTCACAAGTCATCATTCAGCTATATTATTGCAACATCGCTCCCGACCAGGGGAGTCCTTCCCTAACAGCCTGGAAGAGCCCTATCATCTTATCTGTCTATTGCCGATTCGCCATCCGGCACGTTGTCCCGACGGTATCCACTACGGAGCCGCATAGCGGAGCCGCGCCCGAACCTCACAAACAAGAAACTTTTGCGATCACTTTTGTTCGCGTATGTTGTTTGAGTCTATGGGAATCTCTTTTATTTATGATATTCCAAAAAGTATGTACTACTAGGATATCGTGTTCGTTTGGGTCCCTGCGAGGCAAGAACCAAGGTGTCGAATTTGCATGCGTGATGAACGAACTGACTGATTGCAACCTTCACTTGGTCTATTTCTCTCTTTCTCAATCCAACCATTGTTCTAGATTCATCACAAAGTCTAGACTCTTCTGCAGTAGCCTGAATCGGGAATTAAAGTCTTCCCAAGCAACCCGCGAGAAAATAGTTCCAGCACGTGCTATAGCGCACTTGAAGAATGAGATTGACATTAAACAATATGATGACTAACGAGCAAAATGCGCAGAGTAGTCTGATAGTTACCGACATCCCGGGCTCACTAAGCCCAATGTGGATCGAAGTCGCCGGCGAGAAGATGGCCCTTGACCCACGTTGCCTGTTTCGTGTGATAAACGCCGACAAGACTTCACCGAGCACGTCAGGATACTATCCCAGACAGCCGTATTTAAGAGAAAGCAAGCACGCCAAGATTGGCCTCTTTCTCGATGTAACCTTAGATCATTTTCTCCACCATCGGTTCCTTCTGCAACTTTACCAATATGAGTGACGAGAAGCAACCTGTCCCAACAGTGGATGCTAGCTCTAGCAGCTCACTACGAGAGGGAAATGTCATTTCTAACAAGGCGGCACACGAGACACTCGATCTCATTGACCAGTATGGAAAAGACGTTGGCGACTTGACCCCAGAGAAGCTCAAGAAGCTTAAGCGCAAGATTTATATCCATGTTCTCTTGCTGGTCACTTTCATCGACTTTATGCTTTACGTCAGTACCCTTTCAAGGCTACTTGGTTTATCAACGCTTTTACTAATTCTACGCTAACATAGGTGGACAAATCGACACTGGGACAAGCCACGCTCTTGGGCCTCTTTGAGGACACTGGTCTAAATAATGCCGAGTACAATAACTTGAACTCGCTCTTTTACACTGGTAACGTATGTGCCACTTTATCATTATGATGCTGTATCATGCTAAGCATCTGGCCAGGCTATATCTTGGGTCAAATTCCTGGACAGCTTCTTATTCAAAAGCTGCGACTTCGCACCTACATCTCCGGAACCATCTTCAGTTGGGCCGTCATCGTACTTTTGCATTGTGTAGCCAAGAGCTATGGTGCCCTGATTCCTCTTCGATTCTTCCTTGGATTTGTCGAGTCATCCGTCATTCCAGCCCTTGAGATAACCATGGCCATGTTCTTCACCCCTGAAGAGCTCCACCATGTTCAACCTCTCTTCTATATCTCTTGCATTGGCTCACCTATGTTTACTGGACTTGTTTCGTATGGCTTGCTCTTCAGCAAAGTTAGCACAAGCCCCTGGAAATTCTTCATGATCATCACCGGTGGAATTTCCCTCGTCCTGTCTGTCATAACTTGGTTCGCATACCCGAACAACCCCGCGACCGCGTGGTTCTTTACCACAGAGCAAAAGATTCACTCCATTCAACGAGTCCATCACTCTACCAGAAGCTCCATCGAGCAGAAGACGTTCAAAAAATACCAGTTTTATGAAGCACTGAAGGACCCAGTATCTTGGCTATTCGCTGGGTCCGGCTTCACGCTGATGCTGGCAAATAACCTTCCCTACCAGCAAAGTCTGCTCTTCTTGGACCTTGGCGTTTCTCCTCTTGGGTCTACTTTGGTGTGGGTCGCATCTGGTGGATTTGCTATCCTTGCCTGCATCACAGCCTCGATCCTGATCCGCTTCTTTCCCGGATACACCGCCTATTGGGCCGCCTTATGGTGTATTCCTTGCATCGCGAGCAGTATTGGTATGGTGACGATTGCATGGGACAAGACAATCGCACTTCTAGCTTGTCTGATCCTGCCCCCTAACTGCTTCGCACAAACTTGGATCATCTCATTGGGTTGGTTGTCTTCTAGCTGCGCTGGCCACACCAAGCGTCTGACTCGGAATGCCATGTTCATGATTTTGTATGGAATTTCCAACATCATCTCTCCACAGCTGTGGAAGTCTGGGGGATACCGCTATTATGGTGCTTGGGCAACCCAGATTGTTGCCAGCTTTACCTTAACGCCTATTTTGCTGCTCGCGATTTGATACATCTTACTCAAGCGGAATATGGAGCGCCGGCAGTGGATCGCCGAGCAAGCCGCACTGGGAAATCATGGCGAAGGCTATGTGGAGCAGGTTGTTGGGGATGAGACTGTCAAGGTCAAGGTTGATGTTTCGATGCTTGATCTAACTGACCTAGAAAACAAGTTTTTCATCTATCCTTTGTAGGTTTTGGGGGAGAGGCACTTTGTATGGCGATATTGCCCAGCATCTTGGGTTGGGCTTAGGTAGAATAGCGAAAGGTACGACAAGGGAGTCACGTTTTAGAGAAACATAGCTGGCATTATTATATTCACATTCCTAAGGTCTCTTGACAAACCTTCTGGTTACCCTCACCAAACGTTTCAGTTCGAAAGGGTATGTTGTGGTTGGTGATCACGCCACTAAGATATGAGGTCGTCCTACCAGAGGCAACCTGATGCAAGCCGCTTATCAGATCCCAGAAAACACAGGCCCCAGTTTTATCCCTGTATAATAAACGACACCGGATCGTTCTAGATTTCAGCTTCCTTGTCTGTGTGACTAGGCCGTGGAGACACACCGAGAATGCTGTCTCGGCCGACGCCGGTCAACTTCTTGTTACCCACAATTGTATCGCGGATTTACACGGATCCAACGTCCAACCACCAGTTTACTAGGATGACTAGACCACTGAGAAATATTTGACATGGGTGCTCTGAAGAGCAGGTGTTCACGCGAGATGAATCTTCTTAGCCTCCGCCCTTGGTCGACATGACATCTCCATCCAGACCCACTTCCGCCCAACATTGACATCCGCCCTAGTTTGACATGACAGCAACCTGCTTAAACACCTCTTATCAAATTGACAAAGTACATTGGCAATGGCGATGATCATGGTTCATGCGGGTGCTCGGCGAGTTATATAGGGCCGAATTGTTCTTATCTAACCTAGCAGCCACAATCTGAATGGCGTCTTGAGCGATTGGGCAGGACTTCGTGAGATACCACGAGCAAAGTTACAAGTTGTAAATAGCCCCGAAGTCGGAGACATGGGACCATCGCGGGGGGTGGCTTATCCCCCAGGGTATTAAAAGAGACGAGATCGCGAAGGCAATCCATTATATAATATTTATTGAAGTGACCACCGGCTGACTCCACCAATTTTCGCCCTAGAACGACAAGACGACTCAGTATCGAACGGTAAAACTTGGTAAAGATCTGCTTAAATGAGCCAACGCCGCCGGTGCTACGAGCTATGAGGCTCTGAGCTTCGGTTGGTAGATGGAGTAAATGTTCTTTACAGCTCTCAATTCTGTTTACTTCGTTTTTGCCGTGCCTTGCCAAAGGCTGCCTGCCCATAATGGATATACAAACAAAGTCTGAAGGCCACCCAGACGGCCACGAGTCAGCTCTATCTTCCAAGTCACTGCAGTATGAGGCGACCCCGGAGGATACGCAGCTCGAGAGAGGTCTTCATGGCAGACATCTCCAGTTCATTGCCATCGGCGCGGCCATTGGAACAGGTCTTTTCCTTGGAACTGGAACAGCCTTGGCTACGGCCGGACCCGTGTCTCTACTTATAGCCTTCATCTTCATCGGAACAGTGCTCTTTTCAGTCATGACCGCCCTTGGAGAAATGGCAGCTTACATCCCCGTCGCCGGCGCCTTCACCACCTACGCGACACGGTTCCTCGATCCTACCTTTGGCTTTGCGATGGGCTGGATCTATTGGTTCAGCTGGTCAATCACTTTTGCCCTCGAGCTAACTGCTGCGGGTTTGATCATCCAATACTGGGAGAAGAGCCTCAACATTGGCATTTGGATTGCTGTGTTCTGGTTCCTATTTACCATGGCTAATTTTCTCCCGGTTCGGTGGTTTGGTGAATTTGAGATGTGGTTTTCCAGCATCAAGGTTGTCACCATCATCGGTTTTATCATCTTCTCAATCTGTGTAAATGCAGGAGTGGGGGACCAGGGCTATCTCGGTTTCAAATATTGGAAGAGCCCTGGAGCCTTCGCAGAGCACCTCGAAGAGGGAGGTACAGGCAAATTCATCGGGTTCTGGTCAGTAATGATCACAGCCGGCTTCAGCTACCAAGGTTCAGAGCTTGTTGCTATCGGCGCAGGCGAAACAAAGGACCCTCAGAAGACGATCCCTTCCGCAATGCGATGGACTTTCTGGGGAGTTTTTACGATTTTTATCTCGACAGTCTTTTTCCTCGGGATCAATCTTCCCTATACGAACAAAGATCTTCTCAACGGGTCTCAGGACGCATCTGCATCTCCACTTGTCATTGTCGCCCAGCTTGCCGGAGTTCCCATTCTCCCATCAATTCTCAACGCGGTGCTTCTGACTGCAGTGTTGACCGCCGCCAATTCCGATGTCTACTCGAGCAGTCGTATTCTTATCTCTCTTGCAGACTCTGGACATGCTCCGGCGTTTTTAAAGAAGACGAATCGATTCGGAACGCCATACTATGCTGTTGGTGTCTGTTCTCTGGTCGGATTCTTGTCATTTCTCAACCTGTCAAACGACGGCGCAGTTGTTTTCAACTGGTTCCTAAGCATCACGTCAGTGGCTGGGTTTATTGCTTGGGGTATCATTAACCTCTGCCACATTCGGTTCATGAAGGCTCTGTCTTTTCACGGCACATCTCGGTCCGATTTGCCCTATATGGCGCCTTTCCAGCCGTACCTGTCTTGGTACGGCCTTTTTTTCAGTGCCCTCATCATTCTTACCAGTGGCTTTGAGGTATTTATTAAATGGGACACAAGCAAGTTCTTTACGAATTACATCAGCTTGATACTGTTTTTGTTACTCGTGGTTGGGCACAAGCTTCTTTTCAGGACAAAGATTGTCCTAATTCGAGACATGGATCTTGTCACTGGGACTTGTATGTAGGAATCTGATAATGAGAGGCTATATTATGAGGGAAGCAGTAGATAGCATAAGGATTGTTTTTATGAATCCAATCAACTAAAGAGGTGTGGCAATGGCAGCACAGAAAAAGTCCAAGTGCCGTTGATCGTTGATGAGAGCGACTACAACATGAGTTTCTTGTCATTGGCGAAGAAACCCGGCAACATCAGGTGGCCGTTTATAATAGTCCGCCCATAGAGAGAAATCACCCTGGAAGTTTTCGTAGTAAGACGTCAACGCAGGAGCCTTTACATAAACCCAGCCCACGTCAAGGTATCTGCATCCCTCGATGGGACTATTTGGAAACTCGTATGTGTCTCCGTTCACATCGGCAAGATCCTCCTTCTCCAGATTGAAACCCGGCGTGGGCCAGAACGGGAACCAGTTTCGCGCAATTACCCTTGTGACGGGATTGTTTCCAGTATTGAAACTGTCAAGACAGTGTTGATCGATGAAGATACAATATTCATGTCGAAAAGAGAATGTATAAATCCCGTGGCTGCGATTGATCCCTCGCCAGGTAACAGGGAGGCCACGGTTAGGTTCCCATGGCTCGAACTCAGATCCATGCAGTCGTTCCAAATCTTTTCTCGCCCACTCGTCGAAAACGGCGCGAACCTGGACGGACCCTGCGTTTTCGAGCTTCTCTCGATCTTCGATTACAGGCGCATCATAAAGCTCTGCCAGGTGCGCATGCTTCCCCTGGCAGTCCATGGTGAACTCTCTGGCGATGGTATGTACGGCGTCTGTCCAGGCACCGTCGTCTCCATACGCGCCGCGGATGATGACAAGACCGAATCTAGGATCACTTCTTATTTCCTTTCGTTCAAGAAGATGATCAAGCATATCCGTCCAGTATAGGCGGTCCCAGCATGGTCTATGTTCAGGCATAGTGTGATATCAGGTTCTCATTGAGAGACAAAAGGGCTTGGGGTGTTTTGTAGAGGAGGTCAAATGTTAGGTGATGGCAAGGTATTTAGCCTCATCTTCACCGATCTATAAATAATTAAGAAGAGAACCCAGATCCTGAAAAGTAAGTCGAACTTGATTAATATAAAGGTGCCAGAGTACACGAACTGGTATGACTCTTATTCCTCGTATGCCAGCCAACAGCAGAAGCCTTACAATCATTCAGACTTAAGAGAGATCACACGCGTAGGAATCCTTGGCATTCTTCAGCCTAAAATCGGCTTCCCCAATTGGAAGTAAAACCTCGGAAAAACATGCGTTCCAGTCTTACTTGCATAGCCCCAACCGACCACGCGTTTTCTCCTTTGGTTCTGCAAAACGATGCAATCTACCTATTTGAGTGGCTCGGCAGACTGTCGATAAGCTCAAGTACTCTAGAAACAACGGTCAAAAAGTCACCAAAGAGCCATGGGAAACACGCTCTCCGAGCCACGGCTGTGTGGGATCTGCTATTTCCCATTGAAAGGCAATGCGCCGTTTCTTGATGAACCCACCATATCCCGCAGACCAAGCCCCGTATGGCCACTTGAGGGCTGGAAGGATGGGCCGCTCGATGCCGTCTTAGAACCTGCCGCAAGTGTCAGAACTATTGACATGAAGACAAAGTTGGCTGCTCTAAACGCCTCTCGTCAAAGACACTGCGTGGGCTGCGTAGCAATTTTTCGATATCTTGATACCCAGCTCCGAGAACGAGGATTTGCTCCAGATGGCTTGGGCGAAGCAGACTGGCAGGCCGACTGTGAGATAAGCTGGCATATTGGGCATAAAGAAGATGACACAGACTTCTTGGCAAGTCTGTCCATCAGAGTCTTGAAAGAGATGGAAGGTAACAAGTTCCAAGATGAGAAGTTTCGCATCTTGCTTGGATACACCAACCGCCCACGGGGAGTTCGTAGGTCTACCTACGTATCTAAAAAACAACTACTAACTATTCTGAAGTTGCACATAAAAGTCACCCAGCTGCACAAAAGGTTCCCAAAGCAGTTGCTCTGGGATACACTGGATCTCCGGCTTCATTCAAGAATCTCAAGTCATGGATCAAAGAATGCGACTCGTTGCACACCGAATGCGGACAACCGGTATCGTCTCTCCCATATCGCGTCTTGAAACTCTCCAGGGACCCTCAAGGCAACAAAGTGGTTCAGTTAGTCCAAGACACTGGCCGACAAGCCCCTTATGCATGCTTAAGCCACCGCTGGGGTGCATCCACCTTCCGCTGCCGGACAACGACAGACACAATTGCTACACACCTCTATTGTGTTCAAAATTAAAG
>JAADYS010001250.1:0-25619 GCA_012931995.1 Fusarium albosuccineum
GATACCTAAACCAGATAGCTATCGTTAAGGCCTCTGATCTGGGCTTGAAAGTTAAGAGCAAATACGGAGCGAAACTGGTCGAAGTAGGAGAGCGAGTTAAGGAAGCCATCAAGGCGCAGTATACTCCCGTTCACCCCGAAAACGAAGGCATCAGAGGCGTCACTGTTCTATCCATCACGGAGGATCTTGAAGAGGAACAAGACGGCTCGAAAGCCGCCAAAAATGTCGTTGTGGTTTCTCCAGGACGACTGGACCGAAGCCCCTGTGGAACGGGGACCTGCGCGAGAATGGCAGTTCTGCATGCCCGCGGCCAGTTGAAGGTTGGAGAGGTGTTCAAGCACAGGAGTGCTATTGGTACTGAGTTCATTAGCCATATCAGAGGAACAACCCAGGTTGGCCCTCACCAGGCTGTGCTACCTACTATTCAGGGAAGGGCTTGGATCACAAGCTACAAGCAGATTGTCCTCGACCCGACCGATCCGTTCCCAGAAGGATTCCAGGTGGGGGATCAATGGCATGTAACCGATGTGGAAGCTTAGACTATAGAAGATGGGAGATGAAGATGCATTGTTTGGACTAGAAGAGGATGGTGGTTTTGGTTCAATTTTCTGGATAGATGCAAGAGTGTGGTTTGTCAAACGATTTAGCCCAAGCTTCGCCATTCTACGTCAACTGACACCATGCAGGTCTATAAATGACTGAGAGTCTACAGTTTTGACTTGATAGCCTCCTTCTTCTCGGCCGCCTCTCTTTTGCGTTTCCATCCCTCCAGTTTTGGAGCCACCATTCCAGCCCACACCTCGAGCCACTTGGGATCAAATGCAGGTAGTGTCCGCCCATTCGTTTCTGCAGCTGGCTCTCCAGCAATGTCCCTAAGGAACTCCAAGAACTTTCCATAGTCTGGCGCAATGGAGTAATAGTCTTTTCCACCTTTCTTCTCGCTGACTCGCTGTCTTTCCCATTCGAGCTGCTCGGGAATAGAGGGCAGGGGCTCGGCTCTTCCGGAAAGGAATCTGGACACGGCCACGGCCTGCCACTCATAGGCACGGAACGTAAAGCCGCCTCCGAGCTAAAACGGACGGTTAGCTTTGAAACACAATATTGGAGTTGGGGATAAGAAATGTGAGACCCACCATTCCCACAAATGTCAACGTGGGATCTTCAATATTCCACGTGTGCTGATACACACCGGGAAGTCGGCGATAGGCCTTCTTTACCCGTTCCTGAACCCGAGGCAGAAAAGGGAAACTGAACGTGTATCCTGTGCCAAAGATGATATGGTCTACCTTATCAAGGTAAGAACCGTCGGTGAAGTGAACGCGTCCAGTATCCGGCTCAAGGCGGCTGATTCCTTTCTTAATGGATATCCGGGGGTGGTTGAATGGCTCCCAACCAAAAGCGGGAATGGGCTCGCCACGTATCGATGCATATACTGGGGCTTCCGCAAAATCCAGAATCTCGTGGATGATCTCATGCGAGGAAACTGAAGCGCCTACCACGACCACTCGCTGCGAATATCAGCACCTTGAGTGTAACTTGGAACTGTCAAAATAGCACGTACCTTGCCTGAGTACTTGGGTCCTTCTCTGAAGTGCTTACTGTGCTGAATGACACCAGGAAAATTCTTATCAAACTCTAGTAGACCGGGAACTTCTGGAAACCAGGGCACATTGTAATGGCCTGATGCCACGACGAGGGCATCAAATCTCTCCCTCCACCAGTAGTTTCGGCTATTGACGACTTTTCGTAGAGTCAACACCCATTCACGGTTTTCCTTGACTGCACGTTCGACAGTCGTTTCTAACTCGAGCAGCTTTCCGTGACCACCGCGGGAGAAGATGCCTTCTACCCACTCGCGAATCGTCGTGTGATGACGGAATGGAGCGTCAGGTCCATACTCATGAAGACTGCGCTTGGAGAGCTTATCTGAAAATGGCTCTTGGGTGTAGCTCATGATAGCCGGAGTGATGTTGCTGTGAAGGTTCTCGTGGATTGCCGTGTCCGAGAAACGGTGTTGATGACTGTTGACCGCCTCAGAGATTGGAGTAACGGCAGGTAGATGCTCTGGGATCTCCACTGCTGCGTCAGCCTTCCCAGAGAGCAAGTCTTCCAGTGAGGGTATCCCGGCTGGTAAATGGGGCGTGTGAATCCTAAGTAAGCACATGAGCAATCCCTTCTCGCCGTCAGAGCAGCAACAACAACTGACCATGTGCCGCCAATTCCGGCTCTTCGATCGAAGACGCGGATCGTTTCAAATGCCCCTTCCTTCACCAGGGCGTCAGTGGCGATGGCGCCAGCAGGCCCAGCGCCGATGACAGCGACTCGGCGAACTTGAGACATTGCTTTAGTATGGGCACTCAATGAAAATGTCACTTCTGTCCCACTCTAGCTAAAGGGATTGGAAGATCAAGGACTCGTTTAGCTTATGTTGAAGAAGACAGATATCGGTCTTAAGAATGTTCGGCCTATAATGTTCCGACACCGGTTCAAGCCAATTACGCCACATTTCTCGCAATGACGTCGGGACAAAGCGAAGCACGTAAGATGGCGATTGCAATTATGCGCATAGTAGCTTCCAATCATCGACTAGAAGGTGAAGGGAGATCCACCAGACGAGATACTATTCAAGCGATAATTTGCAGGGTTCGCGGGGAGACGACAAGCAAAAAGTTAGGCTGCTCAACTCACAAGAGTAATCGAACCAAAGCCATTATGTGGAAGTTCGATATCGAAGCTACTGGGATTTTATCGAATCATGGCATGTTTTTGTCAAGCTTGTAGGCAAATCAGAGCTTTGGGCCAGACCGCAACAAGTGCCTCGCCTAGGGGCGTTGCGTGATCCGGAGACTATTGCACGCCACGATAACAGTCTCCATACCAACGAATCATTTAGCCAGGCCCAGGACTTTACAGTTCTTATCAACTCCGGGATCCTTCCGCTAGAACAAAACTGCTGCGAATGGTAGGCAGAGCCGGTTTCGCGCCATTTCCCCGCACCTAAGACTCACCATACTAGGGTTACATCCTGCTCGTCGTGCAAGTCGCATGTATGCATGATTTATTAAGGCTTTGCATAGTTCTTGAATGTCGAAAGTTGCAACGTAGGGACCAGATGTTAGACACTATTTAATCTGGGCCAATTCCTAGTGTGCCGCCTAGAGCGAAGAACTCCACGAGTAGGCTGTAGTTGCTTGTGACGTTGGGTCTGGGCGGTTAAGATCGCGATTCTATATCCCTGATCTCGAGTGGGTGCTTAATAAAGTGCGCTTTATATGTTTATAACTTGCATACGCAACTCGTAAAACGGGAAGCAAGCACCTCATACCATAGTTTAGCATCAATTCGGTTTTTTTTTTTTTTTTTTTTTTTTTTAAAAAAAAAGAAAAAAGGCTATATATTGCCCTTCCTCTAGCAATTAATTGTGTCTATTGTTTCTGGAGTTAGAGATTTTAAAAATTTCTCTTCCTGTGCAGGCAACTATTGAGGTGTTAAAAGGGCTTTCTTATTTGCGACTCGTCCACAGATGCCACGCCTGCTGCAATTCCTAGATGGATGCTTGGGCGGCCTTTGTCTCTAGAAGCTGGCCTCAATCGCTCTAAATGTAGCATCAGAACCCTTAAAAGCATTGGCGGTTGGCCAGCAACTTGACCAGCCAAGTCATGTTGAGTGAGTACTTGGCTGCAAGGCTTGAATGTAGAGTGGCAATCTGTTGCAACATCGACCTGGAAAACAGATATAGATTGCAGTAGCAGTGGTTTCTTCAAAGAGCAGTAAGCACTAGTCAATATAAGCTGAGAATGAGGAACTCATGCTATGAAGAGAATAGCAGGCTAGGTTTACTCAACTTTCATGGCATAGGCGCAGTACGCGGTATTAGATCATGTAGACTAGATACCAGCGACGAGCCCGTAGTAACCAAAAGTCGATCAGGCATTAAGAGATGAATTGATCGAAGTTGACTAAATAGTCGAGGCGGGTTCTAGATGGGCTTCCGCTGGCCTTGGATTGAGCGATCTAGGGGTTCTTTCGGCTATTGATGTCTCTAACCGCATCTTATGACAGACTGAGAGTAGTTATGTCATAAGCCTCCTATTATTGTCCTAATATGTTGGACTTTGACATTCAAACCTATGTCGAAGATCTCTGTCGATATGGCTATCGATCAAGAAGACTGCTAGGCGTTTGAAGAAGTCATCAAGCAGCGATTTCTGCCAAGCACATTCTAACTTATATCGGCGAAATTGTTTAACCAAGAAACCAAAATTTGTGTCGTTTACATATACAAAGAGACTTTGCCATTCCCACACAGTCGTGTGCATCTTTTTCGTGACAACGGCGGATTGGGTGGAACGCCAGAAAGAAGCCGTGCTGGAAGCTCAAGCTTCATAGTAACTACCAATAGCATATGTCGAATAACGAACTGATAAATACCTCTTTCTTTCGCATAGATGCCCTAATTAGACCCTGTCTAAAGCAGACGATCCATTAAAAGAACTCAATCTGTAACATAGGTAACAAGATAGATCAAGCTTTGGGCTTGAGTCAGGTGGCTAGAAGCTCATATGCAAAGTAGCTAGACCACCTTAGTCGCACCGTTGTCCTACAAATCTTGTCAGTCACCTGAGGTCAGCCCTCCTCGTGAAGAAAGTGGGCAGTATTACGTGTGCTACAGTCACACATCGTGAAACTCGACAGAAATAGCACAATTGCTTCAAGGCGGCACGTAACACGAAGCATTTTCACACCGCCTGTCGTGATCAGGTGTCACATACGGCCGGATATCGGGGGCGGGAGGAGGTTGAATTGAGTTTCCAGCCACTTGGATACGGTAATTCTCAAATCATATACAGTGTTTTATCTCATGCACAACCCCGACCGGCGGCGCGGTTTCTACGGCCCAGGGACCAGACCGATTGGTCAATGCCTGAGGGGTAGTGGTTGCACAAACTCTGGCGCAGAATTTATGACATCTCGATCCATCCTCCAATGATATCATCTTTACGGCGTCTGCATTCGGCCATGGAGATCTTAGTCCGGCCTCCAACACCCTTGTTGGGCCGGCTTTGCCGATCAGTTGATCATTGAGACGGGTCTAGCCGGGGTTTGACAGGGATCCAAGGTGAATTGACCTTGAATCGTGATCTCTTATCTTTGTGAGAGTGAGGCGGTTGATAACAATGACTCGTTTTTTCACCGCTTCAAGTCACAGGCAAGGTCAACAGCACAAATTCTCATGAAAGTATTCTAGAATAAGAAGTCTCAATTTCATCTAGTGTAGTATAATAATAAAAGGAAAAAGACTATTCTGAAGTCATAATCATCAACGCAATGCTATGTAATAAAACACTTTTTCATTCCTCCTCATTATTACCACCTTAGACAGCGATAGGCTGCTTGTTGTTCTTGCAGCAGTCAACTGCAGAGCAGAAATTCACATCCGCCTTGACGTTGGGGTTGGGTGACGTCTGTGGGAGGGTCTGACGGGCGGGCCAGATCTCCTTATCGGCGATCTGTTCCTTCTTGTGGTGCTCCTGGAGAAGCTCGCGGATGTTGTTCTGGAAGAACAGGGGACCCTGCTCCATCTCGGGGTGCATCTCGCCGTTGACAAAGACGCCGGCGTTGACGTTCTTCTGGGCGTTGGCGCAGAGGTACTTGTCCTCAGACATGATGCGCTTATACATGTTGGAGATGAGCTCAAAATCCTCGTCGCTAGAGTGCTTGTTGCGGAAGAACTCGTAGCGCATGGTGGCTGAGGTAGGGCTGTGGGGCACGAATCTTTGGATCATGAAGAAGTGAGGACTGAGAGATTGTTAGTGTTGATCAATGTGTAGATGAAGAGTCATGTACTTACGAGATGTTGGTCGAGGCATTGGGCAGGTAGTAGGTGACGGCGATTCGGAAGCCCCTGTCGATCTGCTCTTGGCTCTGGGCACCAAAGTGCTGGATGTAAGACTTCTGAGTCTCAACCCAGTACGAGTTGAGGTCGGCAATGGTGGGAATGTCGGGGTGGGCAACCTTGCAGTGGTAGCATTCGTTGTAGTTGTCGGCCAAAATCTTCCAGTTGTAGTCACCCTTCATTTCCCAGACGTGGTCGAACTCGTAGTCGTCAAAGTTATAGTAGTCGAAGCGCTCATGGGTGTCGAGGCTGTCGAAGTCATCGGACCAGGCAATCTCAGGAGTCTCTTTAGCGTCCATGTTGATCCAGATGAAGCCACGGGCATCAACCTTGACGTGGATAGGGAGAAGATCGTTCTTGGACTTGTCAAAGCCCTCGAGATCCTGGTAGCCAGGGGCCTTGGCGAGGTTGCCATTGAGGCCGTATGACCAGCCATGGTACTTGCAGGCAAAGAAGCTAGAGTTGCCAGAGTCACCCTTCTCAGGGTCAAGGACGGGGAAGGCACGGTGGCGGCAGATGTTGTGGAAGGCATTGATCTTGCCCTCACGGTCCTTGCAGATGATGAACTCGAAGTTGGCAACCTCGTACTTGAGCCAGTCGCCGTTGTTGGGGAGTCTGGCCTTGTGGGTGATGAGCAGCCACTTTCTGGAGAAGATGGCCCGCTTTTCAAGCTCGTACATCTCTACAGAGGTGTACCATGAAGCTGGCAGGGCACGGACGGCGCTCTTGGTGTCAGGCACGGCGGGGGTAGAGCCTCCGCGGCCAAAGTAGCTCTTCAAGAATGATGTGGCCATTGTGAAGGTGTTGTGTGTGTGAGAGAGATAAGAAGATGAGGTTGATTAAGTGTCTTGGGGAGAAGACAAGATATTAGTAGTAATAGAGAGTCTTTTGTAAAAGACTGGAGGGTGTAGTGAGTAAACACTTGATTGCTTGTGTTGTTGTTGTTTGTGATGATGATAAAAGTCACTTTGAGTTCGGAAGTGGTTGTCTTCTAAATAGTTCTTTGCTTCCTCCACGCCCGGCAGCTAAGAATAGAGCCATGGCATTTACAAGTCCGATCTCGTTGCCACCTGATACCACTGCCCTGAAAGATTGAGTTGCTGATTGGAATCAGGTGGCCGCGATGGCCTCGACTCCGGGAGGTGCGGCCCGGTCACATGATCGGGGAGGCTATCTCTGGGGCCCGATTAGCATGCTCGCACCCCCTACAACAAGGGGCCACGTCCGCCCTCATTTGATAGTCTACACCCTCCACGATGCCAATTCCTCATCGATGACGGGGGCCCATGGAGAAAACGGCCTTGCAAGTTGGGCCTCAGACGCCACTGCCCGGCCCACGGGGTAGCACACATCCTCCCCCCCACGCTGCCAGTGTAAGTCCAAGATAGACCCCGTCCCGGACCTGCAGATGTCTATGCCAGGGTGAGCATTGTGCAGTTCTCAATCACGAACTTGAATCATCCAGAAGGCGAATAGTTACATCGCAACGTGAGTGAAACCGGCTGGACTTGCTCATCCTAAGCGAAGAGGGTCAAGACGCCGTCGGTAGGGGTGCCCCAAGCGCGTCCACCTGATCGGCTAACGAAGCAATAATTTCTCGACTGCCACGATGCAAAAAAGGTGAAAGCCCGGCCCCGAGACCGCGTGGTTGGTCATATGGCCCAAGAGATTTCGTAACAAAATCGTCCCAGATCCTGCACTACGGCTTCGACGAGAGGAGGCGGGCGACGAGACCGACGGAAGGGCCGACTAACACCACGGAGACGGCATCATGAACAACTACTTGCTTCATTTTAGCGGAGACGGGTTTCTTGGCCGTCTCATCTTGCAGGTATGTCGTGATTTCCCAGCCTTTTTTTCGATTGAGTCGAGCGCGTGAGCTGGATAGAGTGCAAAGGAAAAGGCGCCAGTGTACGGAGCGGGCGTAACACCCCGGTCTCAAAGAGATAACGGGCCGGTGACGATAAAGACGCTCTCGACGGGGAGTTGACCAGCGTGATCGGCGGTGTGAGGCTGAGAGTTGATGTTGAACCATGAATCGCAGAAATCAGTGGTTAAACAACTGAAATTGCTGAATATTTCATCTCGAATGGTGACCAGATCGTGCCCAAAACCACAAATTGCGCTCCAGCCCGTAGTTTCTGTCGGTAGGCGATATGATAAGGGAAATTGCGGTCGGGAATAGCATCAGCACCGGGGGGAAAGGAGACGAGAAACTGCAATTCTCATCCACAAACGACCGGTTTTGACCGGAAAACCGTTGATTATATGTATTTGACAGTCATTCTCAAGGCACTATAAGAAACATACGATTTTACTCAAATAATCGTACGTTCGAGTTGAGATACGGCTTCATCCACAGCCATCGTACGTTCTCACTGCAGTATGACTTCTTCAACTCAACGATCTGGTCTCATTGAAAACGCGTCCAACTTGGAACAGGATAAACTCCAAGGGAGCCTTCACCAATAAACGTGGAAATCGTACCACTCCAGTCAGAAAATCGTATGTTCTCACCGAGTGTTCATCCTGCCCGTGAAACCTGGCCTACAACACCACTCGGAGAGCTTCGATGAGGCTATGGTACAAGTTGGAATTCTTGGGAAGCCATGGTTACCCTGCATTAGTTCAACAAGAGAGTTTAAAAGTCTCCGAGCTTTCGAATCGAGTAAAAGGCTAGAAATGTTCTTGAAGACGTAGAATGTTCCACTGACGATCTGTCCGTGGATCAAGGGTGGCTTCCAGAAGATTGACTGCCGGTAGATCCATAACCAGGGTAGGGGAAGCAAATGAAGAGAATAGATGAAATGTATAGAGATGGAACATGAGAATAGTCACCAAAGACTGATTCAATGGCTCAAATTGCTGTTCATATTTGGTTCGGCTCTACCCTACACTTTCACATCACGGAGACGTGGCACCCTAGACAAGCACGTATAAGTGCAATCATAGAGTTACGTGTATGCCACTGGCCTCTCCTTTCTGTCAACTACGAATAGCAAATCATAATTAAAGCCGGCGCTAGAAACACCAAGCTATACGCACAAGTAATTCAATCTCTAGCCAAATACCAGTTGGATAAAGCTTCACATCGGGGGCGGCTTCGGCTCGGCTTCGAATCCCGTTTCACTCGGCCGCCTTCCCCAACCCAGCACAGCACACCTTGCGGTCTGACAGCAACCAATCACGTCACGGCGGACTGTCACTCGCGGCAAATCTCAGCGCTGTGCATCTCACGGCCGTAAATAGCCCGGACGAAATGTCATCCGTTCACAAATCGGGCGTCTGACATGAAACTCAACGCCTTCGCGAAGGCCTCAAGTCGAATATCCGGGGTCCAGACACACATCACACGTGGAGGGTTGTGAGCAGTCCGGGCCGCCCTCCGACCGTGCAGACGCGGCGGTATTCGATGAGGCTGGGCGTATTGCCGTGTGTAACCCCCTCCCTGTCTCAGATTTCGCCCTTGAAGCTCCCTTGAATTGCTCCCGATGGTCAAATGATGGGATGCAAGCGCCACTAGTGTCCAGTTGTAGCTGAGGGACTCGGGCCACGTGTGGTGCCTGGACCTCTGCCAGAATGTGACGAGTGCCGTCGTCTTCTAGCGTCGATAGATTGCGAGACCGCTTTGATGGCTTTGACACCAAAGTCGGCGTCACCGCCATGGACGAGTTTTTCTGGGTGTGATGGTGGTGGGTGTGATGAATTGGATGCGTCGAGATAGGCAAAGCCCGGGCTGGTCTGCTCCGAACCGACCCCCGGATAACAATGTGCGACGGGGGGTCCTGTGCTGTCAGATGCCCCCTGCTCTCGGCAGCTTCGGTGCATGATCTATCCAAGCGTCTAGGCTTTAATCGTGTCTCCATAAGACGGCACTTGGAAGCGAGAACCAAGCGGCTGGAGGCGTGGGGTTTGTTGTAGTGTTTACAGCTGGCAATCAGCAGGTGGACGCAATGGGCACACACCCTTGCGTATCTGGATTCCAGGTGAGGTTGGTCAATTGCAAATCTCGCATGACGCCAAACCCAAAGCGGAGGCTTTACGCGTTATCTCTGTGAATGCGGGGAAAAAAACAGACAGTAGTAAAAAAAAAGGTGAGGCTATCCGGACAAGGCGGCGGCACAGACAGAACAACGCCGGGACCGTGCGGCGCCGGCAGAGTGCGGGGTTTTGCGGGGGAGGAGGCGAGAGGCGTCAGATAAGGCTAGACTTGATTCGGCAGCAGGCCTGCAAGTCGTACATGAAGGCTGGATGGCGTTGGCACCAGCTGACCATGATGGCTGCGGTCCAGTGTGTAGGCCATGGGGGGGAAAGCTTGGTCAAAATCTTAATTCTTTGTCCGTGAGGCTTGAGGAGGGAGGACAGAGCACAAAGGGAGCACAGCAGAGGACCGAGGGTTAAGGAGGGCAGGGGGGTAGCGAGGGCAGCCAGCGAGAGACCGGAGAGACATGGCAGCCTCTTTATCCTGTCCAACAGGACAAGCAATGCTCTAGCTTCAACTCTCTCGATGCTCTTGTATCATCAGCCAGTCATCGTTTCTAGAAGACTTCCATCAACAGATAGATAGAACCATTTGGCGATCACGTGATCGGATATCGCACGTCGTGACCGGAGTCCGGTCCCCACGACCGGAATTCCAGACAAGATACGGAGAATCCATCTTTTGGAGAAGGTCACCGGAATCCGGTACCCACCGACACCGGACAACCTCTATCAGGCGGGGTGATAAAAGGCCCAATGGACAATGTCAAAAAGCGAACCATCCAGTCCAACTCGTAGCCCATTGGTATTATAATCTCTATCACTCCAATTGGCAAATCAACTTCGACCTCACCACCTCCCTGTCCCCCCCTTGAGCGTTGTGCCCAATAGCACGCTTGCACGGCTGCACGAGAGAGATTCTTTTACCAGACGCTTCACCTCCAACACAATGGCCTCGGGCAACCCGTCATATCTCATCGTGGGAGCTGGCGTCTTTGGCGTCTCCACCGCCTATCATCTCATTCAGAAGTACCCTAATGCGTCCATCACAATCGTTGACCGGGATGCTTTTGATGGTGACAACCGGGTCGCTGCGTCATGGGACTGGAACAAGGTGGTGCGCGCAGACTACGACGACCTAGTCTACTGCCGCCTTGCCCTTGAGGCCCAGGACATCTTCAAGTCGGACCCGCTCTGGCAGCCTTACTTTCACGAGACAGGCGTCTTTTGGATGTGCCGCAGCGACTACGCCCAGGATGTCATCAACAACTACAAGAAGCTCGGCCGCAAGGCTGACATCTCTGCTGTCACTGTTGAAGAGGCCAAGAAGCTGTATGGGGGCCTCTTTGAGGATGCCGACTACAGCGGCGTCAAGGAGGTCCTCATCAACAAGACGAGTGGCTGGGCTGCCGCCGGCGACTCGCTGCGGGCCATCACCCGCGAGGCCATGAAGCTTGGCATCAAGTACGTGGTGGCTGACGTTGCAACCTTGGAGATCGACGCCAGCGGTCGCTGCACGGGCATCCAGACCTCAAAGGGCGAGGTCATCTCGGCTAACCATGTTATCCTCTCCACCGGCGCCTACACGTCCAAGCTGCTCGAGTACAGCGCTGCCCGCACTGGAAATGTTGACCTCCGTGCTGGCGAGCGAATCGTGGCCGGTGGCATCACCACAGGCATGATGACATTGGACGAGAAGTCATACGAGAGGTTCAAGACGATGCCTGTTGGCTTCCAAGGATATACAGCCGAGCAAGGTGACTATTCCCGTCCCCCACGTTTCACAACCAGACAGGGCTAACTCGCTGAAACAGGCAGCCCCTTCATTGGCAGCCTGCCTCCCACCAAGGACCGGGAGTTGAAGTGGTGGGGCCGCAACATCTTCAAGAACACGCGCCAAGTGCTCCCTGGCCGCTACATCTCAGCTCCACCCGACGAGCGCGACTATGCGCAGTGGAAGGTTTCTGGGGCGCTCAAAGAGGACATTGACGACTCCAACCGGCTCTTCTACGGCAAGAAGGGCGCTAACTGGGTGCTGGAGAAGCACCGTATCTGCTGGTAAGTTCTGCAGCATCTCCAACAAAGACATGCCGACTGACCTCCGAAGGGACGCCTTCACGACGAGCGGAGACTTCATCATCTCCCCACACGCAGGTGCCAAGGGCCTGTACGTTGCAACATGCGGTTCCTTCCACGGATACAAGTTCTTCCCTGTGCTGGGCAAGTATGTGGTGCAGATGCTCGACGGCGAGCTGGAAGCTGAGCTTGCGGAGAAGTGGGCCTGGGACAGGGAGCGGCCCGACCCAGCCCTCAACCCTGAGTGGCCGAATGCAGAGATGAAGGACCTGGCAGACCCGGCTGCCAGGCTGTAGAAGAGTAAGAGAAGAAAAAGAAGCTGTAGTAGACTCGCCTCGTGATAATTGGTTGCATTAGAGTAGAAGAGGTGGTCTGGTGCGGGGGAGAATCGGGGATGGCTCCTACAGCCGGATCCGAACTAGGTTGGGATTGCGCGGCGCGTGACCCTTCCTACCAACTTTAGTGAGGCGTGACGGGACATTAGCATAAATCATGAGCATAATGAATTGAATATTTGCATCTACTTGAGTCGGTTTGCCATGTTGTTTCGTTTCCCATGATGAAAATTTTCTTGCTCGTCAGTCTCATCTCAGTGTATCATCGCCTCTTATCTCCACTCCCTGTCTCTCCTCCACCTTCTACCCCACTCTTGTTATCATGCCGCATTATCTCCGAATTCGCTGTATCTTTAGTAAAGAGTACCTGAGTCGCTAAGAGATAAGTGTTTACTTATTTTAGCTTCGTTAGTCAAGATAAAGCCTGAAGAGATTTCTTGGTGCGTTGGCTAGTTGTTGCGAGGTAGGACGTGGCCAAATGCCCTGGTAGTTGTGCCAGCTGTTTACCCCAACTGCCTCATTCACCTCACAAAATTCTGCAAAACCACAAAATACCGGGCTATCCCCCTATCGGAGCATCACGGAGCCCAGATCGCCCCCTGTGGAACCGTTAGTTAGCCCCCCGAGTCTCCCTAGTTCGCCTGGGCTGGCTCCCCCGCGTTATCAACCGCAGGGGCCAATGGTTGATGCGGGGTTTGTAACGAGGGATTGGCCCAAGTATTTAGTGGAAGCGGGCCCCTTCTCGACGCTCTTTAGGGCCCTTGCTCGCTATTGCTCCTCCTCCTCGTCTCCATCCCTTCGGTCGAGGTCTCGCCCCCCTAAATGACGCCCCTAGAGGAAAACACGGTTGCTACCACCAGTTCTCGTGGGAGACGGCGTTCACATCATGCCTGCCTCACTTGCAGGTAAACAGCATCTTTTGTTTCTGACCGTTTCGTGTTCCGTATTGACGCCCGCAGGCGCAAAAAGACGCGCTGTCCTGGAGAGAAGCCGGCGTGCTCTAGTTGTGTCCGCCTTAAACAGTCATGCTCTTATCCGCCGGCGATAAGGCCTTCGCAGGGCGGCCCTTCGGTACGTTTGCACCCCTTTTTTGCCCGTCGACGATGCAATCTTGACCATCGATAGGAGGAGAGGCTGGCACACTTGGAAGAGAAACTCGATTTCTTGCTGAGTGGGAGCTTGTATATGACACCCCCGAAAAAGAACTTTGTCTCGGCACGGGCTAACAGTTGTGCGCAGATCCAACCACGCCACGCGTCAGCGGGAACAACAACAACAGCAACAACAAGATTCGGCATTTGAAGAAAATACCGATACTTCGGAAAAGTCCTACTCTGGGCTTCCGCAAGGGCGGGAGCAGAGCTATCCCGCCAGCCATCCGTCCGTCAAGTCGGACTCTGAGAGCTCGGCTCTGCGACCAAGTCCCTCCGACATCGCCATCGGCATCGCCTTATACTTTGAGTATTGCCATAGGCAACCGATTTGGTGTTTTGAGCGTGATGAAGTCAGCGACTACAACTCGCTCCATGATGAGCTCGCCTGCAGCATTCTGGCCTTGACGTTGCGCTTCTCGGAGCACCGGGATCAGTCGCAGCTCTACGGCAACAATGCAAAGAGTCTCATTATGCTACGGATAGCCAACGGCACCGTAGACCTCGCTACTCTCGAGAGTTTGTGTCTACTCTCGTATTCTTCATTCATTGGTATGAGAACTCCTCAAATTTGTATGACGCATTGACTAACGCTATCAGACGGAAACGTCCACCTCGGCCAGTTCCATCTTGGCCTAGCCTTTCAGCTCTGTCGATCAGCCATGCTGGATATGCAGTCCGTGTATGGCATCGATGATCCAATGGTGGAACGAAAAAAGAGGCTCTTTTGGAGTCTCCAGATGCTTGAGCAGTCCTACGGCCGGCAGGAGGGTCTGTTGAGCGTGCCAACCGAGATCTGGCGACCATCCTACTCTTCACATCGCGGTCTCCCGATGAACATTGATCCAAAGGCTCCAGCATTACCAAGGGATGATCTTGGAACACCAAATCCAACCGAACCGGGAATCTGGAACACGAGCGTTCACTTGGGATGGGTCTGGAGCCAGGTCAGAAAGTACGTGTCCGACTGCGCACATAACAATCTCAAGGAGCCTTGGCGGCACGACTCGATGTACGCCAAGGTCCTCGCCGACTTTATGGAGACGGAGAATAGGATCCCCATGTGCCATCGATACGACACGGTCAAGTTTTATGAGCGCAAGGTGGAAGACTTGAAGATGCACAGGGACTATTGGGCGCCTTGGTTGAAGGAGCAGTTTACGTACCATGTTATTCCGACGGTACTCAACCATCCGTTCCTCTACATCGTTGGAGCGCAGCACAACCCGAATCTGGCGATACCCAACACCTTTTGGAGGAGATCTTCTGAGCTGGCACTTTTGCATTCAACGTGGATCGTTCGTATGATCGATATGGTTGTCGACAAGCAGGTGCCACTGGCAGATCCCTTCTTTGGCCACGTCGCAGCTATCGCGGCCACAGTGCACCTGTATTATTGTTGCGCAGCAGCAGCTAGGCTCAAGCACAAGTCCAACACGGACTTTGCCAAGTGCAGGAGGTTCCTGAAGGGCTTTCTGCCAACATCTGCTGCTTGTAGAGCATTGGTATGTTATGCCACACGAATAACTTGCAAGAACTCAGCTAACAACGTCGTTAGGACCGAAACCTCGATAAAATGACTCGGATCGCCGCTGGCTCTGACAATATGGATGTCGAAGACTGGATGCCGTCAAAGATCTACCTCAGCGTACCCTTGATGTGGAAAATCCTGCAATTCAACACTGTCGCCGACTCACACGAGATCCCAACGGCAGGCCTGCTGGACTCATCGCTTGTTCCCGTGCCCGCTCACGACGATAACATTGATGGTCTGACGCTTGAGATTATCGTCGCGACATCACCGGAGATTACCATCAACACAGCAGACGGAGGACAGGAAGCGCCGACTCTGTCATACAAGACGGCACTCTCTTCACAACCAGACTCGGCTCGCGACACAGTCATTGACGAGGTGCCAGTTGACGACAGCCTCACGCTGTGCACAACACCATGGCTCTACGCCGACTCTTCGCAGTTTGTCAACATTGGAGATATGGGATACGATGACTCGCATCAGTCGATGAGCGAGAATAGGGGTTCAGCGTGGTGGGAAGGCGAAAACTTTAGCAATATCATGTTTAATCACTTCTAGACTGCCGTTACAGGAGTCTTGCTCTGTTTCTTTGGGAAAAGTTACTGTATAGATAGAGAGCCTTGTCGATAATAGAGTCACTCAGGGACTGGGAAGCATTCCTGTTGGTTGCATACCTTGCACACTCGTACCTAGATTGCGTGCTCCTCCTCGGCACAGCCATACATGCTCTGACAACTCTTGGGCATAAACTGCCTACCGCGTCTCCCCACCCTCTCGCGCCTCCAGGGGGTGGGCATGATGCGGAGCTGCCTTGGCTCCGTCCTGCAAGCGTCCGCCCAGGGGAACAAGGGCTCTCTGATGACCCTCCCGATTTGGGCGTCTGGGGTACCGAAGCTGGGGCCCGGAAGCACCGCGTCTACTTCTGGGGTCTTTGCCTCCGGGTGTGGAGAGAGGAACGTGGGGTAAGAAAAACAAGCGAGCGGAGATGCACAAGACTGCGCTAGTCATGCACGATTTGTCTAACCCTGGTCCAGCGCAGGCGTGGTTTTACTGGCTCGAGCAACGGTCTCCCCGCTGCGAAGTGAAGCCATCTCCACCAATTTTTTCATGCGCACGTCAGAACGGCTTGGGTCTCAGGAACCGGCTTCTATTTTAATGACTCATCTTAGTCAACGCGGGGGCGGAGAAGACGAGAAGAACGCGCTAAGAAGGAATTCGTGATCGATCCTCCCCGGCTCCTCATGCCGTGCCGGCGAGCGCCTTCGCAATCTGGGGTAGAATGGGGTAAAAGGGGGCGTCTCCGTTCTTGCCAGCATAGAAATCGCTTCACTCTGTGTCCGGGGAAGTCGGGGTATCCCGGAGAAGAGCCCCCGCGAAGTAATGGGGCCTCTCCGAGTCATGGTCTCCAAGGATTCTTCTTTTGGAGACCGAGGCTGGGCTCCCACGCTCGCCTCGTCCCAATCGCGGAATTTCCATTACCCATCATCATGATAGTTCCTTGTCTGTGCTTCCTCTGAGTCGTTTCTTTCGGTCATCCATTGTCCGAACTTCGGTTGTACGGCCTGTTTGTCCGAAATCCCGGCATTGATCATATTGTTGTTATCATAGAAGGCTCAGTATGGTACAAATGGGGACTCAGAAGGTCGTAGCAAAATGTATGGGCAGGGACTGGTGGAATACGGGCCTCGTCGCCAAGTTGGGTTAGATTGGGTCTCGCAGATTCTATCCCTGGCCCAGTGGGTGTTGCTGGGTGTCCTGTAAACACGTTCTTCATCATCCTATTCAACGTGAGTTACGACAAGGAGTGCAAAAGCTTCATCCCATTGATGGCGCGCGTGCCCTTAGCGCCAGGGAGTTGATGAAATTGACGAAAACCTCCGCCAAATAATCAGCAGCCGTCAGTCCCAGCTCATCGTAATCGAACATCCTATCCGCCCAGCGCTGTTTATCTACGTCGAGAATACCCTCACCGCGAGGGAACCAACAATCCTCGAGATAATATCCTAATGATGGCTATTTGTGTTGTTGTTATCTGTTGTGCGCACCACACCCCCTATTCCTCTCCGTCGGACAAGAAATCTGTTCAGCGCTTTGATAAACAGCTCGCGTCTTTTGTAACAGAATGGCAATAGCTAACTTTTGTCTAAACCAGTTGTATAAAACCCGCTGCGGTGCGTGTCTACGGCGAAGCGAACGTCTGCGTTCTTTAGGGATAAGAGCGCCTTGATCGCCCTGCTTTTTGCTTGAGCTTTGTTACGACTCACGATAGTTGGCGGAACCGAAACACGACGCGTTGTCAATTCGCGTACGATCCAAAGACGAACGATCTGCCGAAAGGTCTCTCCGATTCAACAGCGGCAATCTGGTTCCTTCAACAGTTTCCTAGATTGTCGGTGATCCGGCGCCTTTACCGTTGTCGGTCACACATACCTCTCCATCATGGCTGCTGCGGCTCAGCACCATTAAGCGTACATCGAGCTCGAAACAAAGACAACTTACTAGGCTCTGTTTGCTCTTCACTGGTGCGTCTTGTACACTGTTTCCCCGGCTTCTTGGGATGGTAGCAGGCCTTAAAGATATCGTACCAGAGGGGTTGAAGGAGATGAGATAATCTGTGCGTCCTCCAACTTATTGCGCAAATAACATGGTAGTTGGTGTTACACTGCATGTATGATTCATTCCATCTCTTTTCATCAACAATCGCACATCTATGTCGCTGCTTGTGCCCTGTACAATCTTGCTCTTAACGGAGGTATGCTCAGGATCCTAGTCGAAGGTACCAAAAGGGTCATCCTGATCCATCGCCATCACCATCACCGAAGTGTCTCTTTTCTCCCTATATCCCAAATGTCCTACAACGCGTCAAAGGTCCTGGTATTACTTGCCATCCTCGTTACTGTCAAACCTCGCCATGGTACTCGCACCTTTAGTTGTATCACGCGTGCCAACTACAGGCCGTTGGTAGGAATACATGCTCTATACTGACTCGGTTTCAACCCTATTCTGCCTGGACTGGCGTTTCTCACCCAGACTCTGAACTGTCTCTTCTCCTGTTTGCTATTTTTGCGCTCTAGAGCGTGCAAATATTCTCTCAGCACTACCCCATGCAGATCATTACCCCAATGCTTCACCTTCGCCGTAAGCTGATCAAAGACCAACCGTGTCAAACCTTCTGAGCTTAACAACACGCGAGACCAATCAATTATTGATGGCTAAGAAGCTAGCCTCGAGGCGTTATCTACAGCGTTATAGGAGGAGGCTCGGATGTTGTTGCACGATTGGTTCAAGAAGGGCAGAGTGCTGTATGAAACCCAAGAAAGCATACAACGTGCTTCTACTACGTACAATCGCACGAGTGTGCAATGTAGTCTCTATCCATTGGCGAAGCCGCCGATTGACGCCGACCAAGCTGACGTAGAAGTATTGCCCAACGCCGATACTAGATACAATCATCGTGGCCAATCATTCTACAGAGAACTGGTGTTGGAGAAATACAGACTCCATGCTGTGGTCCAATGGCTGACGGTTGATTGAGTCTTACACCACACACCTAGTGTTCTGGTACTGCTGGAGCGGTGAAGATAGATCACGGTATCTGGATCATGAGGCCACGATAAACTAAAGAATTCCCGGTGAATGATCTCCAAGTGTCAGACCGAGTGCCGGTGGCCAGGGTGAAGCATCCACCGCCTCGCCTTGGAGAAGGGCAGCTGACTGGCCTCCCGGGATAGTCGCTCGGACCCTATGCCGTCTTTGTCCAAGCCCTCCGCAATCTCAATCGCCATCGATAGCATAGCGGCCGTTGAAACCTCTGTCTCGCCCCTCTCAGCATGCAGGATCCGGCGCCGTGCAGCTATCACGCGTAGCGTCCTATCAGCTCGGCACGGGCTCTCGTCGTGCAACACTAATTGATGCCCGATAATAGTAAGATCTAGAGCTGGCGCTCCCTCCTCTTTGTTATCTCCCTCCCCCGCAGCTACGGCTACCCCCAGCGCACACCTCCCTCCTCTTCGGCGCAGCTTCGTCTTATACCGATCACGTGATCGCGTCCGCAACCGGAGGGGACGGGGGTATAGTTATCGGGAAACATTGCTTCATTGTGCGTATCATGACGATCCGAGGACTTTGTTTTGAGCGGGGTTCATGTTCCAGAGAAGGCGAAGGCTGGCGATATCTTGATATATTTCAGGTCCAAGTCAACCCATTGGACCAGACCGCCCCCCCTATTGCCAACTCACCACCGTCTTCACCCTTTTTAATCTCCCCCCTCCAACAAGCCCTCTTGTACTCTTCACACGGTTCACGGGCCTATCATTGACCATGGCGCCCTCTCCACGCGTCGTTATCATTGGAGCCGGTATCGTCGGTGTCAATGTGGCAGACGAGCTGGTCTCGCGCGGCTGGACCGACATCACCGTGGTCGATCAGGGGCCCCTGGACATGCCCGGCGGATCTACCTCCCATGCCCCGGGATTGGTCTTCCAGACCAACACGTCCAAGACGCTGACCCTGTTTGCCAAGTACACCATGGAAAAGCTGATGTCGCTCGGGTGCTTCAACCAGGTCGGCGGCCTCGAGATTGCCACCACCCCTGAGCGCCTTGAGGAGCTCAAGCGCAAGAAGGGCTACGCCTCGTCCTGGGGCATCGAGGCCCATCTCATCAGCCCTGACAAGGTCAAGGAGATCTACCCTCTGGTGAACAAGGATCGTGTCCTGGGTGGCTTGCACATTCCCACCGATGGCCTGGCACTAGCCGCCCGCGCCGTCCAGGAGCTTATTGCGTGCACACGCAAGGCTGGCGTGCGCTACCTTGGATCTACAGTCGTCACCAGCATTGACCACGCCGACGGCCACGTCTCGGGCGTCGTGACAAAGGAGGGCACTATTCCCGCCGACATTGTCATCTCATGCGCCGGCTTCTGGGGTGTTGAGGTGGGAGCCATGGTTGGCCTGCCCATTCCTCTAACACCAATGGCCCATCAATATGTCCACACGACCTCTGTTCCGTCCCAGGCTGGCAAGAACGCCGAGCCCAACGGAGCACGACTCCCCATCCTGCGACATCAGGATGAGGATCTCTACTATCGTGAGCACGGTGACCACTACGGCATTGGCTACTACGGCCACAAGGCGATGCCACTCGTTGCTGCTTCGCTGGGTGAGACTCCCAAGCATGTTAACGAGCACAACATGCCATCTCGCCTCGAGTTTACCCCCAAGGACTTTGAGCCGGGATGGAAGCTGTCTCAGGACATCCTGCCCGAGCTGAAGGAAACCAAGGTGGCCAGTGGATTCAACGGCATCATGTCATTCACCCCTGACGGCGGGCCCCTTGTCGGCCAGGCCCCCAACTTTGACAACTTCTATGTCGCAGAGGCTGTCTGGGTGACACAATCTGCTGGTGTCGCTCGTGCCATCGCCCAACTCTTGACCACGAGCAGGTCTGAGATTGACCTGTCCGAGTGCGAGCTGTCCCGCTTCGAGCAGGTCCAGCTTTCGCCCGCCTACGTCACCGAGACCTCATCACAGAACTTTGTCGAGGTTTACGATATTATCCATCCTCTCCAGCCCCGAGATTCACCTCGGAATCTCCGCGTCAGCCCGTTCCATGCTCGCCAGCAGGAGCTTGGCGCGTACTTCCTCGAGGCTGGCGGCTGGGAGCGCCCGCACTGGTTCCAATCCAACGAGAAGCTTCTGAAGGATCTGCCCGACAAGTGGAAGCCTGTCGAGCGTGATGCTTGGTCTTCCAAGTTCTACTCAGCTATCTCTGCGGCAGAGGCGTGGAAGACACGTACTGCCGTGGCCTTGTATGACATGACCCCCATTCGACGACTGGAGGTCACTGGCCCCGGAGCCGCAGAGTTACTTCAGCGACTTTCGACAGGCAATGTTGCGAGGGAGCCTGGCAAGGTCACATTTGCTCTGCTCCTCGATGATCATGGAGGTATCCGCAGCGATGTCTTCGTGGCCAGACTCTCGGAGGATGTGTTCCATGTCGGCGTCAACGGCCCCGTTGACCTGGCCTACTTTACTCGAGAGGCCCGCGTTCAGACCAAGTCGAGCCCGCACCGATCCGTGCAGGTTCGCGATATCACTGGTGGTCTCGCCAGCATTGGACTCTGGGGTCCTCGTGCACGCGACGTAATCAACCTGGTCACCAAGGACGACTTCTCCGACAAGGCATTGCCCTACCTCCATGTCAAGAAGGCCAACATTTCGGGTATCCCTGTCATTGCGACAAGGTTCTCTTACATCGGAGAGCTCGGCTGGGAGATCTACACCACAGCGGACAACGGTCTCCGCCTGTGGGATGCCCTTTGGCAGGCGGGTCAGCCCTATGGAGTCATTGCGGCTGGTCGAAGCACCTTCAACGCTCTCCGGCTGGAGAAGGGCTTCCGGTCTTGGGGCGTCGACATGACGACCGAGTATGACCCATACGAGGCCGGTCTCGAGTTCGCCATTCAGCCCGGCAAGCAGGGCTATGTCGGCCACGCCGCCCTCAAGGGACGGTCCAGTGAGAAGGCTGCCAAGCGACTACGTGGCCTCATCGTCAACGACGGACGCTCAGTGGTACTCGGCAAGGAGCCAGTCTTTGTCAAGGGTCGAGCATCGGGCTATGTCACCAGCGCCGCATTCGGGTACAGCATCGGCAAGCCTATTGCCTATGCTTACCTACCCAAGGGTGTCATCGACGGAGATGTCGTTGAGATCGAGTACTTTGGACGGAGGATCCAGGCGACTGTCTCGCCTCTACCCTTCCATGAGCCCGAGTCAAGCGCCTACGGCCAGAGCAGTTCAGCCAGCTTCTCTGCCCGGTTGTAGTTGCGTTTTGGAACGAAAAGAATCGTGTTATTATTGTTTTGCGAAACCATGGCTGGAGCGTGTTTAGATGCAGTGTATTCGTGTCACCTTTCACATTCAACGACAGGATCTAATTAAGATTAATGAATTCATGAACAATTTTCCATCCCCTTGTGCTCAGTGACCCATCTATCTCATGACGGCTTGTCACGTCGAGAGCAACTCATCCACTTTACAGCGGGCATAGCACTCAAATCCCAGGTTGAGATTCCTCAAGTCAATCCTCATAATTTCCCTGCTTTTAAACACACCAAGGCCACCACCGCCCATAGCACTATTGCGCCACACTCCCGCACAATTCGCATCCTTGAAACATGTTCCGATTCCGAGATATGCTTCTCTTCCGCTATATCTCAGCCATTGAGCATCTTCACTCACATTTATTTCCGTCCAGAAGCGCAGTTGACGCCTTTGTTTCTCCCTGGTTTCAGATCCTAACCTCCCCTTTTTTTCCTCGACTCAATCAGTACAGGATGTGGTGAATGCGCCGTTTTGTTAATATGTCATCATGCTACCCCAGACTAGCTAGCATGTACAACGTGAAAGCCGTTACCAACAGACCAATGATCAAGCACGTTGTCAAAAACACTAGTATCAGATCACTGATTAAGGTCATGATTGACTCTGGTTCGGGTCGGGGATCGTTCGATGGCCGACGCAATTGGTCGGAATGCGCGAGCAGTTGCTGTTTATCCTCCAACTTTGACTTATTTTCTTGTACTTCATCCTCTACATCAGGCCAAGAAGCCGGTAGACGTGGGCTAGACTTTATGGTCTCAACCGTCGATGTCGCTTTCCAGTGGTCTTTTTCCGTAGCGGGGGGTGTCGTCGTAGTGTTGGAGGAAGCACAGCCAGACAGTTTATGGCTAAGCAGCGATTCAATCTGTTCAGAAAAGGCGCTGCTCGATCGAGTGCTCCCGTCAAAAGGAGTGGCGCACATCTCTTCAGTAGTAGGTGTCCCGGGGCAGCTCGACTCATCAGACAAAGTAGCGAGCTCAGAGACACAAGCAGCATCATAGGCATCCTCCAGTGTCGCCTCAGGAAATGCGGAATGTAACCAACGGAAGTTTAGTCCCCGAAATAGAACTGTCTCAGCTTGGTAACTGGAAATTCGTGCTTTGGAGCTCAATTCTTGGACCAGTATGTCACGTTGGTGGTTTTCGAGGCGCTGAATTGCATCTTGCCCAAGTCTGTAGCTCCCTTGGGTCGGATCGCGAGTGGCTGTGGCAGCTTCGTAAATGGCACCTCCAGGATGATAGAGCGACTCAAGGGAAATGCCGATATCCATAGCCAACTTGGTAATGGCCACCAGGTTGTCTAGGCCTATCAGTAAGAAGGCATCACCATAGCCCCTGCTGGATCGCATCTTATGTGGCATCGTATGAGGAGACAGCCAGGTTCGACCACCCCAGGCAGAGTCGAGGAAGGCCATTTGTACCTCAACGAGGCACTCGAAAGCTCTCTTTTCGGTCTTGATAAGCATGCCGGCTGGAGATAAAACGTGAAGAGGCGATTTGAGGGTTGGGGGTGAGGGTTGAATGAGGTTAGCAAAAGAATGACTGCCTCCTTCATATACTGGCATTTCGGAGATATCTGCCCACGACACGCAGTGTGGCGCATTGACATGCAGTATGAAAGTAGATATCTTGCAGCCAGATTTCGTTATCTGCAAAGACTGCGGAAGAGTGTTTAAGGTTCGTGATAGGTGCATCTCAAGCCGGCAGAGGCAGACAAAAGCGCCCGCACGGTAGCCGCGACATTATGGAACAGCAAACAGATATTAAACTTGCAACATGAGGAGGAAACATCAATATTTCAAGACAAATTAAAAACTATTAGATCCTATGACTGAGTTTCTTGGCATTTTCTCTGTTTCGTACCTATGGAAAGAAGAGCATGGTCTGCGTGGCAGGCTACAGTTACTTCATGCAAGGCGACCCGCCATGTAACGATGCGACACTTTTAACGAGTTATCTGTCCAGATAAGTAGTCCACTCAATATTGATGGTACGTTCTCTGAGACGTATAATTTAATGGTAGGCAGAAATGAAGGTTAAGTGCCAACTTCTTGCCGCTCAGCCACACATGACCTCTGATATGATGTAGTGACTTAGAGAGCAAAGATTCGACGAGGGTTCCAGCGATATTTTGTATTGAATAAATCCAGGTAGGAATAACACGGTCTTTTGTCACCCAGAACATGCATCAGCCTTGGTCCGGTGCACCAGATAGATCACGAGGCATTTGAACACCAAGCTTTCTCAACATCATGACATAAAAGTTTATCCAACAAAACTGCATGGGTCATGTGCACACTATATACAGCATTCTTCACTGCATCTCGTCCGACACCTGTACAATGACCTTGCCTCTCGCTCCGCCTGACTCTACCTTATCCCATGCCTCTGCAAACTGGTCAAAAGGAACAATGCTGTCGATGGTAGGTTTGAGTTTTCCAGCGCCCAGCAGCTCTGAGATGATGCTCAAGTCCTTTCCAAGCGGAGTGATGACAAACCATAAACTGTGAGCCTCAGTCTCGACGTCTTGGGGTCGGTTCTCCTCTGGCACAGCGCAGACGCTAATGAGGCTTCCTCCCTCTCGGACTGCGTACCAGGACTGCGTAAGCGATGAGCCACCGATGCAATCAAAGACTAGATCGATCTTTCGAGAATCTGGATTCTCCGACACCCAGTCGCCGATGCTCTGCTTGGTGTAGTCGATAACCTCGGTCGCGCCCAATTCTCGTGCAAAGTCCAGGTTCTTTGGGCCGACCACAGCGACCAAGGTCTTTACACCAGCAGCCTTGGCAAGTTGGACTGCCCAGCTTCCCACTCCTCCAGCTCCAGCAGTGATAAGGACGCTGATCTTAGCATTCTTGTCGCGCGCAGCCGTATCACCTGTGACTGCCCAAGGATCCAGAGTGCCCTTAGTGAAGAGGGATTGGTAGGCCGTCAGGGCGCTAATGGGAGTGGCCGCCGTTTCAGCCCAACTAAGGCTCTTGGGTCTGATTGCAAGCTCAGACACTCGTGCTAGAACATACTCTGCAGCTGCACCAGGGCGATTGGCTTCAATGCGGGCGTATACCTCGTCGCCTGTCTTGAAGCCGCCGGCCGCAGGAGCGGTGACGACGGTGCCGGCGAGATCCTGTCCTGGAATGGGGACCTTGTCATCGCCGATAAAGTCGGGGGCCCAGAGAGCCCAATCCAACTCGCCTTTACAGGGTGCAGTAGCGTGCACCTTGACAAGGACGTCCTCAGGATGGCTGGGAGAGGGAACTGGCTGTTCGGATAGGATGAGCTTGTGCGACTTCTTGTCTGGCTGGAGAACAGCCTTCATAGTAGCCGGGACCTTGATTGAAGCCATTGCCCGTGAGATGTACAGAGGGTGATAGGGTGTAATTGTAAAAAGATTATTCGAGTACAAGTGAGGTCGAGTGGCACTAGACGTGAAGGCCGTGCGTGGAATGAGGGCAACTCTAGAGATGGTTCTTGACATTCTCAGATGCTCAATTTACTTTTCGTTCATTGATACATGGCAGATATTTGTATTCCATCTATGACAGCCGTTTTCGGATCTCTTCCTCAAACTCTGCTTCTCGTGAGGCAGCGTTCGAAGCAACGTGCCATAGCAGGACCATACCATTAACACTGTCTTCCCGATATGGTAATTCGACCTTCACACTCGCAAGTCTTAGCCAACTTCCCTCCTATATATCACTTCCTTAGTAACTGCTATTAAGGAAGTCGCCTAAATACCTGCTAAAACGCTAATAGCGCGATAACTAC
>JAADYS010001251.1:0-56827 GCA_012931995.1 Fusarium albosuccineum
GTGGTAGGGAGCTTACGGATTCTGTTGATAGGCACGGCTACCCATACATTCACCATGCGGAGCGTCCTAGACTTGGGGACGACGAGGATGGACTTTGTCGATTTACGGATTGGGAAACCTGGCGTTGGGGCATGTTGCTGACGAACTTGGGACAATAGAATGGGCCGCTTCAAAGGTTCAAGTGTTCAAGTAGGGATATCAACGGGATACAGGCTTGAATAGCCGGTCCTGAACTTATTTTCTGACTTCACACAGCGTTCAAATCACCATGTTAGCCCAGCTTGATCTCTACAACCTTGGCTGGCTCCGTCTTTCCATCCACAGGCGTCGCATTTCCTCCAGCGGTTGAAACATACAAGACCTTCTCTCCCTCACCCAAGACACAGGCCGTCGCTCCAGCAAGCGTCATTTCCTGTGCCTCTCCCGCAACTGTCACGAGGTCCCCGCCGTTTGGCGGGATACGTGCCACGGTGTTGGTGACATTGGTACAGACGTAGACAGTCCCATCCTGGGCCACGGCGATGTCATCTGGGACGACCCCTGACGCAAGAGTCTCCGCGGGACCTGCTGCCTGTAGGTCAGAAGTGACGGGCAGGCGATACACGGAGAAGCGGGTCGTGGTGGTGTAGTAGAGGTAAGTTTGCTCCGGAGTGCGATGGACCTTGAGGCCGTTGAGGCCAACTGGAAAGGGAGCACCAGCAGGGATGGTCATGGTCTCATCCTCGAGCGCAATCTCATGGGCGCCAGATGTAACATCGAGCTTGTACACCTTTCCGAGCAGGCAATCCGTAAGCAGCGCCGTATTCTCATCCCACTTCGCCATACCGTTGATCATGGAGATGTCGGGCGTGTCAGCAACCTTTGTCACCTTGGGTTCGGGGCCTGTTAGATCCGCCAGCCAAACGCTGTAGCTGCCGGCCTTGGCGAAGGTGCCACCGACAAAGTCGTAGATGCCCGCGCCGATGGCGAAGACATCCGGACGGAGGGCGCAGATGCCGGTGAGTGCCTGGGAGGGGACGTCCTCAGGGAGAGGGAGCCGGAAGAGACGGGAGCCCGTGGAAGTTTTTGGGTCAACAGCCCATAGCTCGGGGACGTCGAGACGTGTAGCCAAGACGACTCCGTTAGGACGGATGTCGATGTTCTCGAACCAGGTTGGTTGCTCTGAGAGTTGGAAGACAGTCCTGGTTGAAGTCATGATGATGATGATATTTATACTTGGGGATCTTGTAAGTAGAAAGAAGCAGTGAACTGGAAGAGTGAGATGCTGCCAAGACGAGCCTTTATATAGTTATCTCTGCCACCTCAACACATTAGCTTGAACTGATTAGCCTTGGTTAGAGGTCAGCATCTCACGCCGTTGACCAGGGTGCATACATACTCCTCACCAAGCCACCAATAACTCTCCGCGCCACTAATGGAGCGTCGTATTCTCGATCAATAGCAGCTTAGAACATGTCTCCGTGTTGCTCAAGCCGACTCCGAGTTGTCAGCCCTATCCTGGACTATGCGGAGGTCATAACCCCGTTCGCCGATAGGGTCGGCCGGTCGTGTGGGCCCGGAACCCCACAAAAGTCTGGGGTGTCCCGGAGCATTGTGATAGCGAAAGGTAGAACCATGGAGAGATGCAGAGCCGCAATATCTCATGCCATGGACAATTGGACAGTCTAAAGATAGCTCTCCGTGAGTAACCAGTGCTGCTGTGGTGATTGAAGGGAGGTTACTTGTTGAATTGGACCGCGGATGATTGTACAGTTCTTGTGTCGCAGGCGTAGTGATTCAATGCGTCACTTGGTTTCACAGAATCACTTCAATCGACAGACGTATGCTTGCATCAGCTCTTAACTCTCGTATGTGATGATGCGTATGCGCTATCATGTAGTTTAGCGACCACCGAAATGCCCGGCTCTCTCCACCAAGTTGCTTTGCTGTGCCTCCAAGTCACACATTCTAGGAACTGACTTGTCTGAGAAGCCGTTCTCGGGAGACTTACTCTCTACTTCCAATTCGACTTCTTTCCTGAGCTGCGGTGAATAGCTGGTTTGTGGGTACAGCCTTCTTTAGCGAGTGCATCGTCATAAGCGAAAAGGAGTCGTTGGATAGCAAGAGCGATCCAGAGACTTGACCATCATCCAGGAGCACCTGCCTCAGTGATCTTGCAACTGCCCAAGAACCATGTGCTTCTGCAAGTATCCGCTTTCCTTTGGTATATATGGCCGGGCTCGGGCACGAGGGTCGGACCTTCCAGCAAATCGACCAAGACGACTACAAAGACCGTCATCGACAACCCTGAGCACATCCTCTCCCCTTAACCAACATCATCAGAGTCATCAGCATCATCATCAGCACCAAAACCATCAAACAAAACCACAGACAGCCCAACAGCATTTCAACATGCACTCTCATTCTTCTCACAGAACCAGGTCTCAACCTAGCAGCCCTGACTGCAGCTCTGAGGAAAGCTCTAAGAGGATTCTCTTTGGGCCGCTCCTAGACATCTCCGACACTGACCTCTTGGATCTCGCCGTCAACATCCGAGAGGAACTCTTCGGCCAGAAGACCATATTCAGGACTGTTGCTGAACGAATCACTGGCACTTTCAACATCAACCACATCATCCAGCTCGACAGCTTCCGGCTCGTGATCCGCACCCCTGCAACCGGATGGGGCGAGAACTTCACCCCGGAGGCCAAGATGGCGATTGAGTCTCACGCCGCCACCCTCAAGTTCGTAGAGAAGAAGACGACTATCCCTGCCCCCAAGCTCTACAAGTACGATGTGACGTTCGAAAACGAGATCAAAGCCCCATACATCTGCATGAGCTGGCTTCCGGGACAGACGGCGGACAAGAACTGGTGGAACCAGAGCAGGCGCGCCGAGGAGGCACATCACCGAACACTCGAAACTCTTGCTGGCTTCATGGCTCAGCTATCCCCGCATACTTTCGACAAGATCGGGTCGCTGTACGAGGATGCAGATGGTAACTTTACCGTCGGTCCTGGTGTCATCGGCCAGGTTGGCCCTGCCGGTCTGCCCGTCGTTAAGAAGTTTGGGCCCTTCACCAAAGGCCGGGACTTTCTCGATTACGACTATGTCGTTCCGCCTCCTGAAGAAAGCAAGGAGCCGGCTGCAACGGATGAAGTCATGCCTCTCATCATTCCTCTCGTTCCTTTCCAGTCGGTCTCGGAAGGCTTCGTCCTCCCCAAGCCAGACAACGACCTGCAAAACATCCTCGTTGACCATCTCGGCAACGTCACGGGTATCCTCGACTGGGACAATGCTGTCATCTCTCCCCGCTGTATCGGCAACTGTAGCTATCCCGGCTGGCTCTGGCGGGACTTTGACCCCCTTTTGTACAACTATCTCGGAGACGAGAAGGAGAACTCACCAGAACAGCTGTCTCAGTACCGGAACTTCTACAACGAGAAGCTTGGCGACGCCTTGCAGCGCAACTCGGACTGGGAGTGGAATGAAAAGTCGCACATTCGAGAGGCCATCTGGCTTGCCGCCACAGACTACACCTCGCGCAATGAAATCGTTAAGAAGTTAATGGAGGAGGCACTGAAGGCGGTGGTCGTCGACGAGAGAATAGCGCGACCTCATAACGTCGAGGAGCACCTGAACCTGATCCAGAACGATGATTACTACATCGATCAGTGGGATGACTTGAGGCTGAGGCTGAAAGAGTTGATTGGTTGAATGCGGACATTCACCAGGGCATGAGAGTAGGCCAGGGCTTGTGAAGGCCAGAGGAACTGGTTTTTTAGATTACAGAAGCATTGATCCAACTTTGTTTTAGAGCGAATAGCTAGCGAGAATCCAATTGAACCACACAATCCATATCTTGTAATGAAACCCAAGATGCCAAGAGTACAAGAGTCCCCCTCCAGACGGAGTGATCACGTGGTTCCAGAGTCCAAGCCGAGATGAACCTTCAACGTCCCCTCGCACCAATATCATGCTCTTCTATATGAGGCATCTTATCTTCGGTTGTTCCTGGTCGCTTCATTGATCTCAGCGAGAAGCCTTTGAAGATCCTTGAGGTCATAGTTTTCCTCGCACCACTTCTCAAACTCCTGACCGTTGAATCCAGCCTGACCAGCCTCATACTGAACCAAGCCATCAGCAAGGACACAAGCGTACGAGGTTCCGTCCAACACATTCAGCGCCAGACCGTGAATCCTGACCTCTTCTTCAAGCGCCTGTCGCAACACCCGCTCCAGGCCGGCGTACTGGCCCTTCAGATCAAAATTGAAGGTTCCATCACGATACTGGGCAACCCACGAGCCCCTGACGCCGAGCCAGAGACTCTGGATGCCAGACTGGGTCGCAGTGGGTGTGACTTGCAAGGCATTGGAGACGATCTCGGCGGAAAGATTCCACTTCTCTGCTCCGTTTTCGGCGCGGGCGTAGAAGCTACCGTTGGGGCCGAGGCAGAAAAAGGCGGGACGTTCAACGTCGTGCTCGTCGAAGAGGTCGGTGACTTCTTCATAGTCTTCCAAATCACTTGTGTCTTGGTATCACGATGAGCTTCTGCTTGACCTGGCACGGATAACTGGTAAAGAAAAGCTGGTAAACTTACTCTGGGCAGCCAAGTCTCCCTTATGAAAGCGACGGCAGCGAAAGAAGCGATCGTTGGGACCGAGAACGATGTAGTCAGTTCTAGTTTCCCCGTTCACATGGTCATAGTCGGGCCATCCATGGCTTTCGATGCAGGGAGGAACGTGTCTGAGAGATTCTGTAAGCGTTGAGACTGAGGTGTCATGCTATCGGGATACTCACCCGTAGCTTCTGTACGTTCCGCTAAAGAAGAAGTTCCTCCCGCAAAGACTCATGGTTGGAGTCTCGTGAGAAAAGTCCTCGTTGTCGGTCATGGCGCCGACTCTAGTCGGGCAAGGGAATCTGAAGGTCATGTCTAGAGCCTTTTTGGGGGTTTAGTCATCGAGTAGTTGAAGTAGCAAAGGGTCCAAGTTGGCTTGCGATGTAAGAGAGAAGATTGGTAGAGAAGGATCATGACGAGCATCTTGGTTGTTTTTATAGAGAGAACTGAGGCAGTGGTTTACCATCTATCCAACGGGGCCAGAAGCCTCGTTTGGTCAGATCAGAACATCGTGATCTCTGCGTTGGACACAAAGGGTATCACAAGGGGTCGTCAAACATACAAGAGGAGTCAAAGGGCCGATTGGTTTGCTGGAAGGAGTTCGTCACTTCAACGGGCATCTCGCAGTTTGTGCCACGGACCATCGTGTGTTTGCGAGCTGTCCTCCCCTTCAACTCCGGGAATTACGACTTGTTGATGGCGCTACTTCAGGACATGCGATGTGGTAGCTCACAGCTACAATGAACCATTGTGGTGAAACGATGTTTGCCTATGAAACAGAAATCCATTCTTGGAGGGTATCAATCCGACCTCGCTATCTACTTCTAGCGACCTGTAACACAATGACCTCTCTCATTAAGAGCTTCCCGTACCTGGGCCACCTCATAGTCATTATCATGATAATACGCACCAACAATCCGAATCAGGAAGCCTCCGAGATCCTAAACCAATCCAGAAAAGCATACATCTCTTATACATGTAGAGCACAAGCAACGAAAGAAAACTCCGTGCCAACCCCCTTTTTTCCACAATCGAACCAATTGCTTAGGTAGGAATGAACTTTTGCGAGTCCTTCTCCTGTTGCGCAAACGACTGGGAAAAGGCGGCCAAGCCAGCAACAATGCCGGCAGCCATAAAGAGGACCGAGATGATGGACCAGATGACACCCCAGCACTGCGAGGAGCCGCCGTATCGCTTAGCAAAGACGCTAGCGTCGGACGAGTTGACTTTACGAAGGATAAGATCGTCGCAGATGTCCCAGACGCTGTAGAGCGACGACATGACGCCGATGAAGAGGACGACGAATCGGAGGGCCTGGGCGTGCGAGATGAACCAGCAGGCAATCAGCAGGCCGACGGCGAGCAGGATGGTCAGGATGGTGAGCCAGTCTCGCTTA
Source organism: Fusarium albosuccineum (assembly GCA_012931995.1). Classification (NCBI taxonomy): domain Eukaryota; kingdom Fungi; phylum Ascomycota; class Sordariomycetes; order Hypocreales; family Nectriaceae; genus Fusarium; species Fusarium albosuccineum. The sequence continues at coordinate 5,994 of JAADYS010001251.1, forward strand.
CCCCACCAGAGGGTGAGGAGGAAGCACACGGCTAGAACGATACTGGCGACTTTGCTGGCGACGATGTTGAAGCCGCAAAAGGTCAGGAGGGCGCCGATGATGGAGGAGCCCAGATAACCGGCGGGCAGGGTGATGGCACTCTTGCCGCCAATCATGTGGGTGACACCGCCTTCATCAGGGTCGAGACTGATGGACTTGACCTTGCCACCGGTAAGAACAGCAGTGATGGCGTGGCCGAATTCGTGAAAGGCGATGACCAGCATCTAGACAGGGTCAGCCATCAATTACTCAGGCTATAAAAGGGACAACATACCTTGAAGGGCCAGAGAACCATGCGCACATAGGGAACGTTCCATAGAATAGCAATGACAACAACATAGGCGGCGATAACGCCTAGCGTCACCTTTTGCGTGTGGGTTGGGTTCTGGAGATCGCGGCGCAGCAGCGTGTTGATGGTGTTTTCGGCGTCATGGTGCAGGGCACCGATGCCGTAGGGTTCGCTGAGAGCGGGCGCCATCTGCGAGTGTATTTCTGTGTCTTTTCTCGAGGTTTTTCTCTCTTCTTTGTGTATGCGCCAGGCGCTAGATCTGATTATGCGCCTCTAGGTTTCAGGGAGTGGAGATGCAACGACAGTGTCAACAAGCAAGGTGCTGAATCAAACGAGGGAACGGTGGATGGCTTGTACGTGTGTGCGATGCGAATGCGAAGGTTTGAATTGAAGGAGACAAAGCGGGTTCTTTGAGGACGTGGGATTTTCGCTTTTTTCCCCCTCCAGTCCCATCACGCGCGCGCCTCGTAATCATTTGTTTCTTGGCTCCAATTCCCGTCAGAGGTTGACGCGGCACTCAGAGAGGCGGAGCATGAGACAGCGCCTCACGGCAGTGTGTGGCTGGAGAGTGGCCCCGCGCTGCCATTGGCCGGTATTAATAGGGCTGGGGGTCGCCGAGCAGCAAGTGTCCAGCGGGCCCAGCCCCTACCAATCATACCTTAAATCAATACCGGCGACGTCATCGTCCAAGCACCGGTTTACGCAACGTTCGCTAGAGGCAGGAACCGATGGTGATCAAGGGTCCTTCTCGAAGTCCAACATGAAGATTCTTCCCGTTGTTCGCTTCTTTAAAGTTTCTTCGCTTCAACGCCATCTCTGCCCTATCACCGTGTCGTCCCGATGCACCAATCGCCCAGAGCCTTTTGTCGCTCCACGGTGAGAAATCGATATCAAATGCAACCCAACCTATGGGGTGAAATGAAACACGAGACTGGGAATCTTACCTAAACTCTTCTAAGAATGCAGAAATTCTTAGAAAATAGAAGACTATGCTTAATAAAGCCTAAGGTTATATTATAATATTAATTTACTTATACCTTTGCTTTTAGAAGTCTTTTACCTAATTAATAAAGACTATTACGGTGTAAGTAGGCTGGTCCCGTGTATTTTTTCACCTTGTTGCCAACTCCGTGACAATGTTCCTGAGCATCATGAATGTGAGCAGCACAATTCTAAGTTATAGCCCAACTTGATCCCTGTCACCGTCCTTTTCGTTCGGCACTGGGGCCGAAAAAATGCAAACCAAACGCCCAAGAATCCTCCGGGATGACTGCCACTCCGTCTCTGGACCACCTCCAAGAAACGTTGACCATCCTTGACAATTGTTCAAACGCTTTAACAAGCATCCGTTAATGTAATCGCACTTGACAATAGTGCCAACTGACAATCAGCTTCCAATTGCTGACTGGAGATCCCTCTCGAATCAAGATCTATCTCGAAAAAGAAAAGACACCATGATCAAGGATCCAATTTCTCTAAGGCTGTCATCCCGTCCCGTCTCCCTCCAACAATCCCAGTTCACTTCTGTGGACCCGAACCCCTCGAGCGGAAGACCAGGATCTGCTGCGAAAACTCATCCTCATGATACGCGGGCCATTGACCTTGAGAAGTTACATTCGATAAGATAGCCTGACCACGGCTGCGAATAAAAAGGTGCCATGGCTCCCGCGCCCCAGATCCCGCCCTTGGAGCCCTCGTCGCCCATCCTTGAACGGACCCGCGTCGCCCTCGCCGCCATCATGCCCGCCGATTTTGATAAGCAGAGCTACTGGCACAAGCGCTTCGCTACCGAGAAGGCCTTCGAATGGCTTCTCCCGTCGGCCGATTTTATGCCCTTGGTTGAGCCGGTCCTAAAGCGGCTTGATCCGGCCACGGCCCGGATCCTCCACATCGGCTTCGGTACAAGCGACCTACAGAACCACTTCCGGTCCCGTGGCTTCCGGAACGTTCTGAATGTCGACTATGAACCTCTCGCTATCGAACGCGGCCGCGACCTAGAGACTCAGGCTTTTGGGGATGTACAAATGCGCTACGCTGTTCAGGACGCCACGCAGCTCGCCCTAAAGGAGCAATTCGATCTAATCATTGACAAGAGCACCGTTGACGCTATTTCTTGCGCCGGCGAGACCCCACTGCGCCGTATGATGGCTGGCATCCGGAGCCGCCTCGCCGACGGCGCCGTCTGGGTTTCGCTCAGTTACTCCGACACACGCTTCAACCTCGACGACTTGCCCTTTGACGTCGAAGTCCTTGCCAAGGTCCCCACGCGCAAACTGTTGCCAAGTGATCCGGACATCTACCACTGGTGTTATCTCCTCCGGCCGAAATGCGACACGCCTCTGGACTCGCCCGCCGCCATGGACGACAGCCCTGCCGGAGAGGGTTAATGCGCCGATGCGTGACGCATCATGGCCGGGCAATTCTTAACTGGATGCACATATCGGAGGGACGGGAGTGACACCTCGCGTGTGCATTCCGACTGTCTGGGCCTAGGTCGCATTTGCAGGGCCGCATCGCAATGCTACTTGACAGGCTTCACCCGCCTGGTCAAAGCGCCGGGGTCGCATGGGCTTTGTTGAAGGATGAAGGTGGCGCTAGCTGTGCCAAGAGCTATAAATCCTTCAACGACACCCAAACATCTCGATTTGTTAGAGCTTGTTCATATGCGCCACTTCATGATAGACGTTAAGATAAAGGTAGAATCAAATCTCTTCCGTCTCGGTAGAACATGAACGGCAGGAGTAGTCAGAGAACACTTCGTTCGAGTCGGATGGAAAATAACAAAGGAATTAATTGTTCTGGGGGTTGACCAAATAAATTGTCATTATTCCCACCCATCCCAGTACGTCGCTGAGTGTCTTTATCAAGGATGCCCGTCCCTGCTTCGTAAATGCTTCGTTATGCCAATTCACCTGAACGCCGTTTTCCCCAACCCAAAGAATTATTCTCCTTCATGAATTCAACGGCCACGACCTTGGTTGTTCTCGAGGCGGCCAAGTATCCATTTCGAGTGTCGACGTTCCACTGTCCGTGTCCTTGTGCCGTTTCGCGCCGCCAAAATTCCCCGTCTCGACATCAATGTGGTCGTCCTCGATCCTCACACCTTTGCTCCCCCGTTGCAGGTTGTCTGTCCAACCTCGTCCACTCTTTCGGGGACTAGAAACAACTGTCACCACTCCAGGGGCCGTGCCGGGTGGGTAGGGGTGCGAAGCCGTGTTGTTATAGTAGCTGCTGCTTTTAGACCGGAATATGCTTCTAAAAAGTGGACGCAATGCCGGGACACTGCCGCAGATCACACCCAGGTTTGCTTCTACAGCAGTCCAAATCCAAAGATAGAAGCCTTCCCAGGTCACATCATAGGTTTCGTCGGTCACATAGTGTGTCCAATAAGCACGCATAGAGGCTGCGAAGACGACAACAAGACCAAGTGAAAAGACGACGATGAGAGCAATCCGCTGTGAGAGAGGCAGCTTCAACTTGAAAAGGGTGGTGAGAGGAAGGGCGCAGACGAGCAAGTCGGTCAAAACGGTCGTGATGGCTTGGCTCCTAAGGAAAGTCAGTGACCAGCCAAACAGCTAATCAAAAAGAAAACTTACAGCGTACTAGGGCCTTCAGCAGAACAGCTGTCACCACCTGTCAAGCTCCAGTAGGCAGACACGGGCCTGAAACAGGGTTAGATATGAATATCATAGTAGCCAGGACTGTGTGTAGAACATACTTGCATTGCGTCCATAAGACGATGAGAAAGATAAAGATCAGAGCAGTAACAATGGCGATCGAACCATAAGTCAAGCGTCGGAGCCAGGATCTAGCCGGGGCGATGCGGAGATATGAAACGAGGATCGAGTTCTTTGCGAGACCGGAAGAGAACAAAAAGAGGGTCTGGGCGGCGATAGACACCTGTCGACCCTTTACGGCCTGGGACTCTTTGAGGTCCCATACGTGAATATTCCATCCGTAGAGCTGAGCTGCAAGAATCACACAGACTGTGACACCAATACCAAATATCTGCAATCCTGAATATCAGCAAGGGGTGACGGACGATCATCGCTTTTGCACATGCTTGCTGTACGGGCCGAGGTTCGGGAACTGGGGCGGGTTATTACCATTGCAGCCAACATAAGCCAGTCATCCAGTCCGCTCTTGTTGACTTTGAATATTCGTACGTAGAGTCGAGCAAGTAGAGTCAGAATAGCAACGGACATGATGGTCACCTCGACGATAAGTAAGGCGGGCCCACGATGCTCGGGGTCGTCGTAGTTTGGCCGCGGCCAGGTGGCCATCACCTCGGGTGGTGGATTGCGCATCTTTGTGTGACTGTCGACGATACTTCAGGAACCCAGGGTTCCAAAATCGACAAAACGAGAACAAAGGCCAGCAACGCCGGGGCAGAAGATGCGGAAGCATCGTTATAACTACACGGGGAGCCAGTAGTGCCCGCCAAGTTCGCCTCCATGTCGACCCGCCTCCACGCAGGGAACCAAGAGCGGAAAGATGAAGGCTCCCAAGATTCTCATTCTATGGGGCCGCGTCTGCAAAGTATGTCTGTGCCTAAGCTTACGGGGAGTCTGAATGGTAGGAGTGGAACAGGGCTCGCGGTCTTCGGTGTCGCATGGCGGTGGGCTCTGCAAGGCTCTGGTGATGGCTTACAGAACCAACGCTAGAAGAACACCAGCCATAAGTGGTTGATGCAACGGCGGGGATCCAGGGCAAGGGACGAATAAACTAGCGCCGGGAGGCGTCGCTATGCATCGGGGGAATTAACTGATCCATGATATTCATTGCCGACTCAGGACCAGCGGCCGGGCGGCTCACGGAGCATGGCCGAACAAGGTTTGGCCCGGAGGAGCCCGGGGACCCGACCGAAGGGGCGGGGGGCTCCGGTCTTTCGAGATGGCGATTTTCGAAGAACGATTCGAGGCCGGGATGTCATGAGAGTCCCAGCACGAACAAAGTCGACATGGGTTGGGGTTACAGAAGGCGATGGGGTGTTGATGGGCCCCGAAGACGACACTCAGTCTGTCAGGGCGTCACTGGCTGAGAAGCTTCGGCGCCGATGGAGACGAAACGGACCGAAGAGGTATGACTTTGCGCCTGGCCCAACCATTTGGTATCCGGTTACGAAGCGCGGGACCGCAGAGAAAATCGACATCCTAGACCAGGATACCCTCAGCTATTCTGCGATCTGATACGCCTCGTTGCTGGTTCCCTGTGTTGCTCAGTCAAAAGAGGTCAAGATCAGCCACAAGAGGACAACACATGGTCCCTGTGAAAGCACAAACCATAGCTTGCTCGCTCAACACTGCAGTCAGTCCGGGATATTTCTCGGCAACTGAGCATGAACCTAGGCATAATGCATCTGGCTCAGCTGGGCGAAAAAGACTCGAGGGCTTGTGCGCGCCACCGTGTGACCGTACGACTTAGACAAAGGTGACGAGCGTCTGGGACATCCCGCCAGGGGAAGGGTGAGGGAGCCGGCGATGCGCAAAATACACTGCACGTCGCCAGATTCGACATAAATAATGGTGCAGCCTTAACACAAGGCTCTGGCTAAGGTGCACCCACATTTACATCACCTGCTAGGTGGTGCGCAGCCTTTTCTGCAACCCCCATCAAGGTTTTGCTAGGGGTCTTGCTTGGTGCTGTCGATCATTCGTCCGGAGGGGGGCCGCGCCTCGTGGCTCAGAGACTCGTCAAGGCCCTGCCTGATGTTGGGCTTTCTGTGACAGATTGTTTCTCCCAAGAACGGATGTAGGGACCTGAAGAGTGACCATGTCCGTGTCTGAGCGCGTGGTGAACTGCTTCCAGGGCTTCATTCTTGACTATCACCCAAAGACATGGCGAGACGGGTCTGTCCTCCGATAGTGCCAGGTGAGACGCGGCAAGACATACGGCACGGCGCCAGAGTTGGATGATGATGATGGCATCGCTTAGCCCAACAAGGTCCAGTTCCAGCGGAAATTGGGTGCTAGCAGATCGAGATGCAAAAAGATGAACACCTCATTCGAGAAGATGGAGCCTCGACCTGAGGCACAACCTGAGGCAACGCAAGGCTCTCGGTCTCATTAAATGGCTAAGGGAAAGAGCAGCGCACGGTCACGGCCACAACTGAAGCAAGTGCAAAAATTACCTACTGCTGTGGTAATAGAAACACAGCTTCCTTCCCAGTTGGGACTGTCGTCTTTCAAACCGCGCAGCTTATTCATGTCACTTATTAAAAGCCAAAGAGCGATCGGTCTTTGCCTGAAGAGGAAGGCACCCGCCGTTTTTGACACATTCCGCAAAACTTCGCATCTGCAGGGGAAGCACGCTATCGCAAATCGGCGAGACAAGGGTCTCTGTCTCTCATCAATGTTACCCCAGGATTTGTCGTCGTTGCTTTTTTTGCCGCTGTGAAAATTTCCCCCTTGTCTGCTGTTCTCGAGTGGCACAGGAAAAAAAGAATCTTGACCGGGATACGAATCCTTGATCGGACTGAACCCCTGATGCATCTTGCTATTGGGAGGTGGTCAGCTTGACTGGGATCCAATAAAGAATATTGCCGCGACATATAGCAAAATTTGACATGTGTGCAACTCCGATATGGTGTCGTAAAAGATCACCGTAGCTTTTACAATAGGCGTATGAAGGATCCAGTTCGCCGAAGTTCTTGATCTCTGTATACTCCACCAATCTTGCATGAACACATACACTGCCTAGTCATCGTCAAATAACACAGGAATACGAGATAAATCCTTATGATATAATGAAGCGAAACTTGGCCTTATTTCATAAAAGATTAATACTATATAGTAGCTAAGAATTTTATCTTTTATGACAATATCTTCTAATTTTTAGCCTAATAGTAGTCATTTAAGCGCTATAGTTATGCTAAGATCAGTCCCGTGTTTTTTGACATGCGCGGGACTGCTCAACCTCATGGCAACTTCATATTTAGCCTTTCGCAACCCCCAGGGATTAACTATTCATCTCAGGGTCTTGACCTCCGGTTTCAACCGGTTGGCTGTCTATCACTGTCCTCTGAAGAAACCCATAGATGTGATCCATCTGCTCAGGCACCTTGAACCAATGGCCCTCTTGTTCCGCACCTTCGTACTCTCGCCAGTCGACATCGCCCCCCACTTGGCCCAAGATACGCGCCGCTTGTCGTCCCAAGTCGACGTCGACATAGGCATCGTCGACGCCGTGGCCCATGAGAATAGGGATCGTCGCGCGGTTTTGGCCTCGTGACCCCATCAACTGCCGAACAAACTCAATGTCGGGCTCATCTCCTTTCAAGATCTTCTCAACTTCATCCCCAAAAGGGATCCAGCTACTGCTCCCCACAAAGCCTCCCATCCACTCGGAGAGGTCATCACCATCACGTTGCCCCATTAGTGACAAGACTGTCCACATCCCAACCGCTCCTCCTTGACTAATCCCTCCAAGTATCAATCTCCCATTCTTCTCGCGGCCCAGCCTTGTCCTTTCGTCCGCCAAAACCTTCTTCACGTATCCGACCGCCTCACTCAACCCTTTCCCATCACCCATTCCGTCCCTCCCATCCTTCAACTCAAACCACATGGGCATAAATTCCTCAAAGACCTCGCTCCAGACCTCCCTCGCCGCGGGGAAGACCCACCGCCATCCTGGCAACGCCTCCTGCAGCGACCGCCCATCAGATAGTAGAGATGAGGCCATCAACTCCTCCGCAAACTCCTCTGCACCGCTTCCCCTCCCGTGAAGAAAGACCATGGTGTGTGTGTGAACAGAGTCTGGATGCGAGTCTAGCACATGCGCAGGCCCATATCCCTGCATTGGTCTCGACGGTGCGGTAGCCGGGTCTGGGGCCGAGTGCAAGCCGGAGACCGCGGGCTGGGCTGAATGCGAGCTGCGGGTTACATCCCGGCGATCATCATCTGTCATCTCAGCTCCTCGGGTGGCGTTTTCACAAGCAAAAAGTAGTTCGTCGGCAAAAACTGCTTTTTTCTTGTTGTGTGTTGCATTGATGCACGAGAATCCTTTCGGCCATGGACTCAGCAGGAACCCTTGTAAGTTGAGTATGTGGCTGACTAACAAGATGAGGACTACCTGATCAAGAATTCAAGATGACTTTACTTTCATGAAACAGAATCCTTCACGGCAGATCTGAACCAAATGCTTGATAATTATATCCTTAAACACTACAAAACTGGCATGAGTTGAGTGACTACGGGACAGCAACCGTTGCCAAGAGGCATTGTGTATTCTACAGAATCAAACTCCAAGACGCCAATCCCAAACTTTTACTCCAGAAACGCCGTCTATCCAGGCCTGTTAGCAGCCAGCCCTCATGCCGAGTTACTGCTTTCGGTCTTAGCTGCAACCTCCTCTGGAGGAAAGTCCAGGTGGTACAGAGGCGGCATAGGGTCAGGGTTCGTCCTCATAATTCGCTGCACGTACCAACCCAGTCGCTTGAAATAGTATCTAGCATGCTCACGGTTGCGGATGCTGAAGACAAAGTCCAGTTCCTCCAATGTCAGAGCCTTGGTTTCCGGGAGGAGGAAGTACGCAAAGACCCAGCCGACGGCATTCCACGTCGCGTACCAATAAAAGGCACCAGCGGCGCCAAAGGCCTGGTGCATGCGAGGCCATGTAAAACTCAGTAGGAAGTTGAAAGTCCAGGTAATAGATGTCGCTGACGCCATGCCGAGAGCTCGAATATGTAGCGGGAATGCCTCAGCACTGTAGGTAAAAGGAACTGGACCAAGGCCGGGTGAGTACACGGCCATGAAGATGTAGATACTGGTCGCAAGGAGAGCTAATCGTGTTTTATCGTCGTCGACTGCAAAGTTGGAGCCAGTCCAGAATAAACAAAGACTCATCAGCGGAAACGTGACCAGGAGAAGGTTTCGGCGGCCAAATGTGTCGATGGTCCAGATGGCAGGCAAGGCAAATAGCCAGTTGATAGCGCCACCACCAAAGGAGGCCAGGAGAGCCTGCGGGCGTGTGTATCCTGCATCCACAAAGATCTGGGTGCTATAGTACGCAATCACGTTGACTAGATCTATGTCAGCGCATCTCATCATCTATGAATAACATTTAGAAAAGAATGGGATGTACTCACCACCGCAAAACTGTTGCATTAGCATACAAAACCACGAAGACTGGGCAGCTCGCCAGTTTCTCCTGACGGTGAAAAACTCTTTCAACAGATTTCGACCCTCCTTGGAGCTGTGCTCAACTTGCAGGAACTTCCAAGCCAGATACATGTCGCGAGCAGCCTGTAACTCTGTTTTACGGAGCTTGCATAGAGATTGAAAAGCCTTTTGAAAGTCTCCCTTGTCCATATACCAGCGGGGGCTCTCGGGAAGACAGTAGACAAGAGCACCCACAATCAACGGCGGAACAGATGTTGAACCAATCATCCATCGCCAGGGCGAGTGCTCGTCGGGCCATTTCAGGTTCTGAAAGGCAAGTGAGGAAGCAAACCCAATCATGATTCCAAAGGCCGTCCACATCTGCCACATCATGGTGAGGGCGCCACGGATTGTCTTGGGAGCACATTCGGCAGCGTAGACAGGGGTAGTGCTGGACTTGGCACCGACAGCAAGACCGAGGGTGAAGCGAGCAACCAGGAGACAAGTCCAATTATTGGCAGCAGCCTGCCAGAAACCAGTAACGCACGCAAAGAGACAGGAGAAGGCAATGGTGCCACGACGACCGATCCAGTTGTTCAACGGGGCGTTGAGCCAACATCCGATGAGGGCAGCCGATGCGTACGGCGCACCGTTGGTCAAGCCTTGTAGCGCTTTGTCCGTGATGTTGTATTCGTCAAAGTAGAAAGTCTGGAATTAGGTTAGAAATGCCAAATTGCTTGGAGTGGGCTGGATCATTAGACATACCTGGGCGCCGTTGATAACTGTCTGGTCCATGCCTTGTACAATAGCACATCCCGCACACAAGGCGCAAAGGAAGTAGAGCATCTTGGGCTGAGCTCTCCAACGGTGATCATCCTCGTAGCGAAGGGTTTCCTTTTCAGCCTCGGTCAATTCGGCCACGGCCTCATAACCCTTATGCGTGTTGATGACCTTGGCCAAGAGCGCTCCTTTTCGAAAAACGTCCGTGTGCTGGATAAGCTTGTGCTCAGTGACGAAGTTGTCGGCATCGGCAATCAGATCGTCATGGGTCATATCAGCCAGTGGGTTCTGCATAACCGCGGTCGTTGACTCCGTGCGGACTGTTTGTGTCCTACCATCCCCCGAAGGAGTGCTGACCAGAGTCTGGTTGGGGATCTCCTTGACAGTCTCCATGATTTTACTCGATGTCTAGGATGATGGTCGAATATTAGTTCTAGGAGGGGGTAGCTCGACAATCGACAAGATCCTAGAGGTGTAGTATCGAAAACGACCAGGGAGTTGCTTGACCTGTACCTGGGCAGATGTACCTTGATAAATGATGCAACGACATTGAGAGGGCAGCGCTTTGTTTTATAAGAGAAACAAAACCCAAAAGCGCCTTCCTGTATATACGACGAAAGCTTCTTTACGAGATAAACTCTACCAATGCTGGGAAACCAGGTCGATTTTCGGGGCTTGGTAGAGCAGAGTTTCAGGTGACAGATGAAGATTTTGAGTCTGTCACGAGGAATGTCCAGCAGGGCCGTAGGTTCTTTCCTGCCAGGATTTACTTGCTCCTTCTTTACGTTTAACCGACAATTTATAGAGTCAAAAATAGGGTAGGAAAGAGAGATGAGCAGGTCTTGTACACCAACTGACAAGAATCCCATGATGGCTTCATCACGCCGAGATTCATTCAATGCACCCCCAAGGCTAGCTCCCAGCCTCTCTCGGGGCAAATACGGTGGCTTCCCACGTGTCGGAATTGTTAAGGGAGATTCAGTCCCACAGCACGAATTGCTCCGTTGTGTATGAGGTGCGGGGGGGCACTTTCTCCAGACGCAAGCTGACGTACACGATGCTATTATATGGCATCCCCTGCATCGATGAGGGGGAATAGCAAAGAAACTGGGCTGATCTATAGCAGAACACATGTTTAAAAAGGACCACCCCATGGGGAATACCCCAACAAGATCAAGTTCAAAGCAGTGATTGGCTCGTCGATTACGAAAAACTTCAATGCAGAGTTTCCTCTGCAGGACACATTCGAGTGTCTACTTGCCCTCTTCTCCGACGGGAAGGAGACCGGCAGAGCATGTCACCGAAGCCGACGAGCTATCAGGGTCGAAGTGCTCCCCATCTAGATGCAGGTCTCAACCTCGTGACATGTTTCTTTGTAGTGTTGGTTTTACAGACGGCGTGTGGGTCCATAGAGTACAGATGTTGAACACACTTGGTCAAGGGCCAAAAGTGTTGCAGCTGTAGACAGCAGATTGTTAATTGGCGCAAACCTACGTGGTCATTTCTACCAAATTCGTCTATAGGATTCTATGAGAGCAGACTGGAGTGAACATCCCCTTCCCGCTTTGATAAAGGAGGTTTGCATTTAGTAAGCTGTGCATACCCGGCCAAGATTTCAGGCTCTGTTTTGGTTACGGTGAGAACTACGTGCGGTCCTGCAGTGCTGACAGTGTGGATTTCGTTGGTAATTGAAAGTGTCGTTCTCGAGGCCAGTCTCCCGAGAGAGAGAGGCACCTGGATGAGTTGACTGCTGACAGACCCCATACTTTTAGCTCCGTTGACCGAGCAACAACCTCTCTTTAGGTATTCACCGAGAAAAGCTGCAATGGCATGAGGAGTACAGGAAATGAATGATTTCGCCGCATAGCTGAGTAGCTATGTGAAAGCACGTGTCCCAGTTATAAAGCCCGACTAAAGTATGCCAAACTGGGAACCCTATAGTTACTCGCGATGAAAGAGCGAACTCGATAGAGTGTGGCAGGCCCGCTGATGTGGACAATGAATGGCAGCCGCCAGTTGGCCAGTCTGTGCCTCTGATCGGGGAATTAATTAATTAAACGACGCCGTGTCCACCGTTAAAGCCGGGATGCCTCTCAAAGGGCAGATGCATGGTCCACAAGCTGAAGCTCAGTCCCAGCGTTGCCACGTTTCCTCGACAGTCGTGTCCCTGGCTTTCCATGTAAACCGTTGAATCCGCGGATGCTTGTTCATGGCTGATCATTGCTAGGGCAGCATCGTGTGAGTCTGTGTGAAGGGCTTTGTTCCTGCATGCAAACAAAGATACACTGGCTGCCTATTCTTTTATACGAAGAGAAGAAAGAGTCAAGTATTGGGTGCCCGAGAAGCATACAGCAGAACAACTCGGTCCCAGGTCGGGTGAATAGGGTAGGTAATCAAACATCAAACGTGGACCTCGATAAAGAAATGCAGGCAATTAATCAACCCCCCAGGGTCCGAAAGATCCGTCATCACGGAAACCTCAGCCTGCACCCGACAGCGGCTCGAACCAGCCAGTGACCATGGTCGATGCAGCGCAGAGTGGCTCCGTCCAGGCCGCAGAACCCTGTCACCGAAACAATGCGGGCCGCCGGACAATTCGAGAGTGTCAGACTGGGCGTGCCAGGTGAGGTCCGAAACAGGTGGTTGCCGGGTCAACGCTTCGACGTAACCGTTTGTTTGGGATGACCCAAGCTTCCCAAGCTTTCTCGACCGCCCCCCACCATATCCGCAACCATATCCGTCCAAAAGGTCCGCTCCCTCCGGCTACTGTGCGACGCCTCGTTGAAGCGAAGCTTGGAGCATTGCGTGTTTGCTCCGCTCCTTGTCTCTGATCCAACTTCTCTGTCTCTCGTCTCGAAAATCAATCTCCCTCTTTTGCATTGCATGCCCGAACTGCACTGCACTACGCTACGCACAGCTTGTGCGAGCCAAGTCGACGCCGCCTTTGCAGCTTCTCGTATACATCAAGCTTTCGACTACCGACGCCGATATCACCTTAACTCTATTCGGCGCGTTGAACCTACCTTTGGCAGCATAGCATCTCTGCGCACGAGATCCCGACGCTTCCTCTCCCTCTCAGCGGCGCAAGCCGTCGAGGAGCCGCCAGCCGTTACCTCGCAAACATCCCGTCGTCGCCTTTGGGCCCCCAATTGCCAGTCTTGAATCTTCCGTATTGTTGCAACTACCCGCGTCCACATTCCAGCCTCCGAGTCAACTTCCGAGTCAACCAACATGGACCCAAACATGCCCTCGCGTCCGCCCGATTACAGCCTCCCGCCCTACGATGACGATGAGCTACATCACACGCCCACCGGCCATAGTCCCGCCGCCGTGAGACTGTTGACATCCGTTGAAGAACCTTACGACGCCCACACGTATGTATCACCCTCATCCCCCAGATTGACGCCTCTGCACCCTGCTCCTCTCTCTACTTCACCTGCAAAGACCATGCCTCCTCCTCGCGAACCGCCAGTAGCGATTCCGCCGCCATTGTCCCCTCTTGGTTCACATCCCAGCATGGCTCCAGGGAGGGACGAGCAGGCATCCATGTCAAGCCCTGATCACCTGGATGACCTCGAGAAGAAGTCGAGAAGCGAGGAAGAAGACACTTTATCCCCTCTCCCTCCAAGCTACTCTGTCACCCTCACCGAATCCCAGTCCCTTTTGCCCCAAAGGCGAATTGCTGCTGGTGGACTCTCTGCAAAGCTGCAGAACAAGAAGAGCAACGCCCACGTCGCCTTCGCAGATACTCCCCCCCACGATCTCCCAGAGATCCCAGAGGGAATCAGCGAACGGCGGAGGCATCACAAGGAGCAGCAGCAAGGCTTGAACCCGAATATTCCTGCGCCACTGCGACCGCATAGCCAGTTGAAGCCAGTCAAGAACATCCGCTCACATGAGAAACTTCCCAGTATCCGAAGCCCCCGAAACCTCCACTATCAACCGAGTGTCCGATCATCAAGATCCGGTTCTATCTTTGATGATGCCCCTTCAATGGGCCCTCCCGAGGGGTCCTACCTTTCTTACAGCATGCACGATGGTGGCTCCCCCCATCGGTCATGGACACCATCTTCGCGCCTGTCAGACCTCTCAAGATCTGATCTTTCAAGACCGCCTCCATCCAGCGGCATGTATGAGCCTTCCGACCTCAACGGTAGTCCCCGGCCAGGAACTCCTTCATCCAGATATGGCGGCAGCCCTCGACGACCTCTTCCGCCGGCACCCCTCTTCTCGGCCTCGAACCGGAACTCCCAGCCATCATTTGCAGATGATGCTACTGTGTCAATCCCTCTTACCGATTCGCACAACGATGATGTGTTTGGTCCCGAATCTGACTTGAGCGATGCACGGCCTCATCCAGTTGATCGCAGCTCATACCTTTCCTCCGAGTCTCAAGACACATTGAATGAAGGACTCGACGACTGGGACAAGATCGAGCACTATGGCCCAGCTCCAAGCGGTGCCCAGGAACGCAGAGGTGTTCGTGCCCCTCAAATGTCGAGGAAAGAGGTGCAGCTCATCAACGGTGAGCTGGTGTTGGAGTGCAAGATCCCCACCATTCTATACAGTTTCTTGCCCCGCCGAGGCGAGGTCGAGTTCACACATATGCGTTACACTGCCGTCACCTGCGATCCTGATGACTTTGTTGAAAGAGGATACAAGCTGCGGCAGTCTATTGGCAAAACACTACGTGAGACGGAGCTGTTCATTTGCATCACCATGTACAACGAAGATGAGATTGGCTTCACCCGTACTATGCACGCCGTCATGAAGAACATCTCACATTTCTGCTCCCGATCTCGGTCTCGCACATGGGGTGAGACGGGCTGGCAGAAGATCGTCGTTTGTATTGTTTCGGACGGTCGAGAGAAGATTCATCCTCGCACGTTAGATGCCCTGGCTGCTATGGGTGTTTACCAGCATGGTATCGCAAAGAACTTTGTCAACAACCGCGCGGTTCAGGCCCACGTTTACGAATACACGACACAAGTCTCTCTTGACTCGGACCTCAAGTTCAAAGGCGCTGAAAAAGGCATTGTTCCCTGCCAAATGATCTTCTGTCTCAAGGAGAAGAACCAGCGCAAGCTCAACTCCCACCGATGGTGTTTTAACGCATTCGGTAAAGCCCTCAACCCCAACGTATGTATCCTGCTGGATGTTGGTACTCGTCCGGGTGGAAACTCGCTCTACCATCTCTGGAAGGCTTTCGACACAGACTCAAACGTTGCTGGCGCTTGTGGAGAAATCAAGGCCATGAAGGGCAGGATGGGAGCCAATCTCCTGAACCCCCTTGTGGCATCTCAGAACTTTGAGTACAAGATGTCCAATATCCTGGACAAGCCCCTCGAGTCCGTTTTCGGCTACATTACTGTTCTTCCTGGTGCCCTGAGCGCCTACCGTTACCACGCGCTACAGAACGACGAGACGGGTCATGGCCCCCTGAGCCAGTATTTCAAGGGTGAAACCCTACACGGTCAACATGCGGATGTCTTCACAGCCAACATGTATCTGGCTGAAGATCGTATCCTTTGTTGGGAGCTGGTCGCTAAACGGGGCGAGAGATGGGTCCTGAAGTATGTCAAGGGATGTACTGGTGAGACTGATGTGCCTGGTAAGTTTTCTGTGCTCCCCTGCTATACCCTCGCATTCAAGACAAATGTGCTAACCTCCTGCAAGATACGGTCCCTGAGTTCATCTCACAACGTCGTCGATGGCTCAACGGTGCCTTCTTCGCTGCTGTCTACTCCCTCATCCACTTCAAGCAGATCTGGCAGACGGATCATACAATAGCGCGCAAGGTGCTGTTACATATCGAATTCTTCTACCAGTTCATCCAAGTCATGTTCACCTTCTTCTCCCTGGCCAATTTCTACCTCACCTTCTATTTCGTCGCCGGCGGTTTGACAGATCCCAAGATCGATCCATTTGGACACAACATTGCAACTGTCATCTTCCACATCTTGCGGTATGCTTGTGTCCTCCTGATCTCGACGCAGTTTATTCTCTCTCTGGGTAATCGACCGCAAGGTTCCAAGAAGCTGTATATGACCAGCATGGTCATGTATGGAGTGATCATGGTATACACGACTTTCGCTACGATCTACATCATTGTCCGACAACTGACAGCCGACGACGACGAAATAGAGATGGGTAACAACGTCTTTACCAATCTCATCGTGTCTATCCTATCAACTATAGGCATGTACTTCATCATGTCCATCTTGTACCTGGACCCATGGCACATGATCACATCATCAGCACAGTACTTCGTCCTGCTTCCTAGCTACATCTGCACCTTGCAAGTATACGCCTTCTGCAACACCCACGATGTCACCTGGGGAACCAAAGGTGACAACGTCATGAAGACTGATCTTGGTGGTGCCGTTGGTAAAGGAGAAACCGTCGAGCTGGATATGCCCAGTGAGCAGCTCGACATTGACAGCGGCTACGACGAAGCCCTCCGTAACCTTCGCGATCGCCTCGAAGTCCCCGAACCCCCTGTTAGCGAGGCCCAGCTGCAAGAAGACTACTACAAGAGCGTCCGCACGTACTTGGTACTCACATGGATGATTGGCAACGGCATTCTTGGTATGGCCGTCTCCGAGATCTACAGTGCTAAGGGCATTGGTGAGAACTACTACCTACGATTCATCCTCTGGGCCGTCGCCTCCATCGCCGTCTTCCGTGCTATCGGCTCAACTACCTTTGCCGTCCTCAACGTGGTCAACATGGTAGTAGAAGGCCGAGTGCGTCTCAGCCTCAAGGCTCCTCGATGGATGGGCGGTCTGAAAGAGCGGTTCAGCGACAAGATGACCAGCGTGTCGAGCAATCTGCGGAGCTGATACACATCGTGCTGTGTGTTGTGCGTGGTTTCTAGCGTGTCTTTTTTTGCAATCTAGAGCATACGGGTTTTGCATCGGCGTGGTTTTGGCGCATTCGGCATTGCATCTATGTTGCATGGAGATGATGAAACAATCTTAGCTTTTGTTGAAAGTGTTACGATGTACGAGATGAAGTCTCGAAGAGTTAATGATACCGCCATGAACCGTTGTGGGCAGTACTTGTCGGAAGGGAAGTCGTTGGTATTTTGAAGGGTTTGCTTTTTTGAAGGCCAGGTGGTACAAATAGAGGGATGTTGTATATACCCCGGGACATATGGTGCGCCGGTCCAACTGAAAAGATCGAGAAAGTGAAAGGAGTCAGGGCGTATCTTTGTATTCAGGAAATAGTGTATCAAATTCAACGGTCTAAAGGTGAATCATAAAAAAAAGAAGAGTGTTTTCGTTTTCAACGTGAAAAGTATTCCTACATGGAATGCATGCGTTCCCATCAGTTGCGCCAGGCCAGGTAAAACCACATCAAACAAGTCAAGCTATGCAAAATAAACATCAAACAAGATGATATCAATCCAAACATTGAATATCCCCAAAATTTTCCTTTCCAATTTATGCCAACCGGGGTTCTTAACTCATTCCTTGGTCATCATCTACTCTTCATCTTCATCATCCTCAGGGATCTAATCCAGTAGTTAGTCAACCGTTCCAGGAGAACAATTCGAGTCAAAGGTAACTTACGTTGTCGTGGAAGTTTTGGCCATCCGTGGTGGCAGTGATGATGCCAGCACGGATACAGAAGTCACCGAAACGCTCACCCTCCTGGCGCTCCAGAGCGTACTGCTTCAGGAGAGGCTTCATGGTGGAAAGAATCTCCTCCTCCTTGATGCTCTGGCGGTATAGCTTGTTGAGACGCTGACCATGGTAGCCACCGCCCAGATACATGTTGTAGGCACCAAAGGCCTTGCCCACAAATGCAACCTCAGCCAACCAAGGTCGAGCACATCCGTTGGGGCAACCAGTCATACGCATAACAATAGAGTCCTGGCGTAGGCCATTCTCCTCAAGGCAGTCTTCAAGCTTGGAAATAAGGACGGGCAGGTATCGCTCAGACTCAGCCATAGCCAGACCGCAAGTAGGGAAGGCCACACAGGCAGAAGAGCTGAGGCGGAGACCAGAGAATTGGATGTTGTCGAGCTTGTACTTCTTCATGAGCTCCTTCATGGTGGGGAGATCCTCATCGGCAACATTGCTGAGAATGAGATGCTGGTTACCGGTGAGACGGAACTCGCCCTTATGGACCTTGGCGATCTCACGCAGACCAGTCTTCATCTGGAAGTCGGCAGTATCCTCAATACGGCCGTTCTCGATGAAGAACGTGAAGTGGTTAAGGCCATGCTCGTCCTTTTGCCAGCCGAAAGTATCGACGTTGCTCTTGAACTCGAAAGGTCGCTCGGCCTCGAACTTCTTGCCCCACAGCTCCTCAACCTTGGCACGGAAGACCTCAACAGTCATGTCGTCAATGGTGTACTTGAGACGGGCGTGCTTTCGGTTCAGGCGGTCACCGTTGTCACGTTGGACAAGCATGATCTTCTCGCAGACAATGTGCACATCCTCGGTCTTGCAGAAACCGAACATGCGACCTGTCTGGGGGTAGGTCTTCTTGTTGTTGTGAGTGCTGCCCATACCACCACCAGCAAGAACGTTGAAACCAGCCAGGTTGCCATCCTCACCCTTGATAGCAATCAGGCCAATGTCGTGGGCGTACACATCGGTGTCGTTGTGAGGAGGGATACCGATAGTGATCTTGAACTTTCGGGGCAGGTAGGTGGGTCCGTAGAGAGGCTCAAAGTCCTGGACAGCATCGCCCGCAACCAGAGTCTTCTTGTCGTTGTCGTCGGTGAGCCAGATCTCATGGTATGCGGTGGTCGAGGGCAGCAGGTGGTCGCTAATGAGCTGCGAGCAAGCAAATACCTGGCGGTGGTACTTGGACTGAGTAGGGAGCGAGCTGCACATGACGTTTCGGTTCACGTCACCACAAGCGGCGATGGTGGTCATCAGGGCACGGTTAATGGCTTGCATGGCAGGCTTAAGCTTGCTCTTGACAACACCGTGGAACTGGAAGGTCTGACGAGTGGTGAGCTTCATGGTCTCGTTTCCGAGCTCGTTGGCAATGTCGTCCATCTGGATCCACTGCTGGGGCGTCGAGATACCACCGGGCAGTCGGCATCGGATCATGAAGGAGTAAGCAGGCTCCAGACCCTGAGCCTTGCGCTCATCTCGGATATCACGGTCATCCTGCATGTAAGTACCATGAAACTTGGTAAGCTGCTGATCGGCCGCCGAGATAGCAAGAGTGGAAGTGTCATTCAGGCCCTCGACGATAGTTCCACGGAGGTAGTTGGAAGCCAGCTTGATGTCCTCGTTGGTGATAGGCGGGGGCTCCTCAGGAAGGCCATCAACCTTATCCACACCCAGGGCAGTCCAGATCGTAGGCTCCCACTCCTGGTAGCCAGTCTGGAAACCATCGGGATCTTGGTCGTCTCCAAGGCCAATGGGAACCAGGTGTTTGGCGCCCAGGTTGGTCAACACCCGGTCAAGATCCTTAGCAGGCTTGTTGTAGTAGATCCTGTCCTCCTTACGAGGCCAGTAGTGGCTGTCACCGAGACCGAAAACGGAATAGTTGACCGTCGCGAGATCGAGGTCGGTGTTGTCCTTGATGGCATCCCAAAAAGGCAGACCGTTCTGGGGGAACTCACCCTGACCAGCAGTGGAAGTAACAAAGACAATGTTCTCCTCGCTAGGCAAGTCCTCGAGAGGGTAGTCCTCCATAGCCATGACAGCGGTCTTCAGGCCGCGGGCACGTCCGCGGTTGGCAAGTCGCTTGGCCACCGTGCCAGCGTTGCCGTTATCGGAAGCAAACAGAATGGTCAGGGGGGCGCCCAGAAGACCCTCGAGTAGTTGGTTGTAGGCATCCTTAGCCTTCCGCTTCTGTTGAGCCCGCACCTCAGTTCCAAAGTCCTGGGCAAGAGCCGCGGCAAACTTGGGCTCCTTGGCCGCGAGCTGAGTGAGCTGGTTGTCACGGGCCAAGAACTTCTTGAGCTCCTGCTTGATGAGCTCAGAGTCGAGCGAGAAGTTGGGTTCACCCTTCTCCTCGTTCTTGGGGTTCCATCGATAAAGGGGCCAGTAGCCGGTATCAACAGCCTTCTTGGTCTCCTGGAGAACAGTCAGAGGCGAGTCAGTCTCGCCGAAATAGGGCAGGTATGCCAAGACAACGGAGGGGCCCTCAAATTTGTCAGCCTCGAGCAGGGCCTGCAGCACCTGGGTGTAGGAGCTATAGACGGCAGTAGAGGCGACGTAGACGTTTCCAAAGTTCATAGCGTAAAGACCAATGTCCTTCTTTCGGCGGTTGGCGTCGGCGACAGCCCTCTCAGAATAGGGGGTAGAGTCGATGATGAGCATGTTGACGTTCTCACCAGAGGCAAGAACGTGGTGGACACCAGAGTTACCGAGATCATAAGACCAGGCATCGGAGCCAGTCAACCAGAGCGACTCCTTACGGAAGAGACCCTTGGCAGAGAGGAGCTGGGAAGCAAGAGAGGAGCCATCGGTCTCAAGCCTAGCAATAACATCATCGGCGATCTCAGTTGACTTGGTAGCATCATCAGCGTTCACAGCCCACCGTGCCAGCCAGCTCTTGGGAGCATCGGTGATGAAGCTTCCGTTGGTAGCGGCATCCTTGACCTGAGAGACAAACTGGCTACGACGCTGCTTGCGAGCCAACAGAGAACCAAAACCAAACTCAGGGCTAGCAGCAACAGTAGCCGAAAGACCAGTAGTCGTAGACTTGATAGCATTAGCCACATACGCCCGCTTGCCGAAGAGCTGATCGAGGATCTTGTTATAAGCAGTCTCAAGCTGAGGAGCCTGGAGGTCATATCCGGTGGGCTCCTTCCAGCCGCTCTTCTTGCCAACCTCTAGGTTTTGAATAGGCTTCTCGGCCGTGAGGTTCTGGAGGACACCCCGAAGAGCCTGGGTAACAACGTCGGGAGCGATGTAGCCCAGCTGGTGACCGACAACGGTGTCAACGCCACCGGGACCGCCCTTCACGGAGGTCAAGACATCAATCAGAAGAGGACCCCACTTGGTGGTCTTGCGGTGGATCTGCTCCAAGACGGCAATTCGCTTGATGGATCGAGGGATGGCATCGACCAGTCTGGAGCCGATCCAAGGCCGGTAGAGGCGGGGGGTAAGGATGGCGGCACTGGCGAAGATCTCGTCGGGGCGAGCCTCATCAATAGCCTGTGCGAAAGCGCCAGCATCAGAGCCAAAGATGAAGAGACAGTTCTCGGCATCGGGAGGGCCCGAGAATTCGAAAGCGCTGTAGTCTCGGCCAAGTGCCGTCTTGATCTGGGCCCAGATCCGGGCGGCGCACTTGTAGACGTCCTCGGAGGTAACCTGAGGAGGAGTTGTCTCAACGGTGGTGGCAGCCGACGAAGGGGCGATGGGAGTGCTGGACTGGCTGTCCTGGCTAGACTTGACGGAAGTTCCAGCAGAGGGGGGCTTGGAGGCGCTGGCGCTGGGGGGCACAGTAAGGTTGCTGTTGTCTGCGGTGCCGTTCGCAACGGGTAGGTCGTGATCCGAAGAGACAGCTGTGTGGCCATCATCGGCATAGATGCCGGACTGTGAAGAAGGGGCGATGCCAGCCTGGAATCGACGGACGCTCTCGATGTCGAGGATATCGCGAACGACTACGGCATCCTCAATGGCAATAGGCTTGTCCTTGGCAGAAGTAGAAGGGGCAAAGAAGTGGACAACACCCTTGCCGGTACGGATGGCGAGGGCATGAGCAGTCAAGGCCATGTCCTGGGCCTCCTGAAGGGTCTCGGATTGGACAAAGGTCCATCCTGAGTTGCGGATGGCGGTGATGACAGAGTAGTCGGCAAATGTCCGCGGTTGGAGGGAGACATGCAGGACAACAGGGTAGTTGGCCAGCTTGTAGAGGTGTGAGACGGAAGGGAGAAGGATGGTAGATGTGGTGGTGACAGAGACGAGCTTGCCAGCTCGGATGGGAGTGTATACCGAGAGCAGAGGGTCGGCATTGTGTCGTACGGGGAGGATCTATGGTTTGGCGGTTAGTGATCTAATCTCACGCAAACATGGCCGTCAATTGCTCGATTGACAGTTGGCATCAACTTAAGCCATCTCTTGAATTGTCGCTCCCAGGTCTCTCTGCCTTGACGGGCTAGATTGAGGAACGACAATATCTAGAGCAGCTTGGAAGCCATCCTGGAAGGATGTCGGGGATTTTTCGGAGAGAGCAATTGGGGGAGGGGTAGGCTCTGTGTAGTGCTGTAGCTGACTTACATCAGGGACTGCATCAGCGCTCTGGGCGACCAGGCTGCTATCCTTGCGGCCTGCGTACCGCTTCAGGTGGGAGGAGAAGTCTGATTCGGTGCCAATGGCGGGCTGGACGGAGACGACGACATCGCTGGAGAGGTAGGCGATCCGAGCCACTGTGAGAGATGGTTAGCCAATTGCTTGTTTTTTTCGCTGAGCAATCCCAATTGAATTGGTTATTGATGTTGCGCTTATGCATCTCGGCATGGATCAATGCTACCTGCGCCGCTCTGTCTTGCGAGCTGTGTGGGAAGCTTCCCAGAGCACCAGCGCAGCACACTCGGCAATCCATCCGCATCCCAGACAACAAGGCAAAGTAAAGAGACAAGACTCACCAGCCTCCTCAGGAGTCGTGATCTGGTGCTGTGTAGCAGCGTCCATTGTGACCCGTTCCGTCTTCGTCTTCGTATCGTCGGCTGTTGATTCGTATCCTGTCCGTCCTGGATATTCGACCTGGAGGAGATGGACAAGAGCAGACAGGCTGCTTGCGCTTCACACGGAAGAAGGTGGGAGATGTGAGAGAAGAATGGAGGGAGGATGGAGAGAAGCAAGGAAAGACACACAAGAAGAAAAGAAAGCCAAGAGGACGGACTCGCTCACGCGGGATCCGGGGATCTTGAGTCTTTTTTCTTCCCTTTTTTACGAGATTAGAAAAAGGTTTCTTCCCTCTGGCTCAACGTCGAAGGGGAAAAAAGAAGTTTGTAAACCGAAGCGCCCACGCCCTTCTCTACTAAAACGCCCCCCTCCTTTGCCGGCCCCTCGCTTGCTCATTCCCTGAGCTCGCACGTCTTTTTTGCTCTGCCCTTGCCGAATTTTTCCCCGCGCCAGCGAAAAACAGCAGCGAAACCCATCCAGAGGCCAGCGGAATTGCTTGTATGAATCCTTGCCCTCGATTGCGTGATCGATTAGCGGGATGCCATGCCCCGGACGGCGGGGCCATTGGGGTCCTCTGGCAACTTGGGGTGTTGCCTCGGGGTCGCGCCTTCCGCTGGAATCAAGCCCGGTGCACGGCTCCGCGCCCGCCGACGACAAATGACGAGCCTCGGATTTGCTTCGAGATGGCCTGCAATTGGCTGCGAGGCCTCTGTGCGACCCGGCTGGCCAATCAGCGCCGGCGCGCGAATACCGGCAGTGGGATCGAGGTACGTACCGGGGTACATGACAAGACGGACCCACCCCGACTTCCTGCTGAGACACGCTGTTTGGGCCACCGACGGCCCGCGCAAGAGGAGCCAAAAATGGTGAGAGAAAAGGCTGGTCCAGTCGCTGCTTGGCTGGTCGCCTAAAACTGCCCACCCCCAACCTTGCGGTCACGCACTCTCCAAAACCAGTAGGGATACCTCCGACTACCGGCCGGTGGCCGCCCTGCCTTCTTTGGGCGAGATGGAAGACCCTGGGGGTTTGGGGAGCATGACACCATCGGCAGCGCTCCATCAAAACAGACGAAGAGTTGCACAGCAATTGGTAATCTGCCATTTCTGCTTCTCACGCAATACGTCCAACGGTGCAATGGGCCATCCGTGGAAACATGTCATCAGTAGTTGCCTGGAAACCTCCGGCTTGGACTCTCTGGTGTCCACTTCGCGTTCCCCGTAGACTGGGCTGTCCGAGGACGGAGCTTCTCTGTTGCTGGGCTCCAGTCTGTGCCTTGAGGCTGACTGATTGATTAAATGGTTGGCTACCATTGGCCAAGATGACAATTCCAGTCGACTTCTTTTCCGATGCAACAAAGAACAGACGAGGATACCCAGCCAAGACCAGCAAGCAAATGGATAGCTTCAGGAGTCATGGCTTGTCCTAACCAATCTCGGTATCTACTTGTACTAGACGCCGTACATTATGTATGATTACCATTATCCCATTGTGTCCACCAACCTGACCATGCACTCACTCGTTCATGATCTCCAATTCCTCCAAACCCATGTCGATGCAAGAAAATGACCCACCCCTGTCCACCGATCCACGCTTGTCCAATGCGCAATAATATTCAAGACGCCATGTGCCTCTCACATCTTTTCGCATCATGCCGGGGCCGTGGCATCACGCAATGCCGCTTCACCAGCCGTTCTGTCGGATCATCCGCTCTCACCGCCCGCAGCCGCCGCTCGTCGATCCACAGCATGCCGCGCTTTCGCCGCACTCGCCGCATATTCTCCGCGCCGGCCGAGTCATCGGCAATGTTCCCGGACTTGTCTCCGTTGTCACCCCGTTTCTCATAACTTGAAAGCACCCTTCCCTAATGATTACTCCGTCTAACATGTGCATGGTCTGTACGTCGTGAACATGTGGCTCTGACAAGGTCAAAAGCACAGGGCACCGGGCCATATCTCGCGCCGAAGATGTGAAATTAGTCGACATCGCTTCACGGCGTGGCCGCTGCCCATCACCTTCCGCTCCGGGTCCGCGTGCTGCATCTTTCGAATCCTTCTAGAAGCCCGCGGCAACTCCCATACTGAACGGTTCTCTAGACCTCACCGGCCAACGTGGGCGTCGAGCCCGGCTTGTTGGCGCCCAGGTTAGGGGCCCATTCGTCAGACTCCCGGGTGTCCAGCCAGTAGTCACGGCCACACGAAACCATCAAACGGCCAATCCGGCCCCTGCGACCCTCACCGTCCGGAAGGTCTTCAGCGAATGGGCCCTCCTGATCGTCGACACCGGGTCCTTCCAGAATCATCAACTGCATGTACTTTTGCAGAACCTGCTTGGCGTACGCCATAACGACGAAGCAGAAGTACACACGGATCAACGTCGATCCCACAATCAGCAGCATGCTCGTAGCCGTTTCTTGTGGCACAACCTTGCCATGAATAGCCGTCTCTTTGCGCAGTCCCTGCATACCCTCGGCGACAAAGTTGGGCAGGTCCGTCTTCTTGGAATCGATTGAATCGGACAACTGGGAATCGAAGTACCAGTCTAAGCCAAAGGCTGCCGTGTATGCTGCGTTGATGACGGTGTCCAGGATATACACCCACGCGAGGGCCATGCACTCGAATGGGCTCTGTCGTCGGACATGGGGGATGAGAATGGCGAGCAGTACCAGCACGGCGATCGAGTAGACATAGGTCGAGAGCTGGAGGAGCGAGAGCTGGTATCCTGTCAGGATGGCGAGCAATCCGTAGACGCCGGTGACTTTGTTGAAGACGAGAGCCAGTGAGATGACTTCAGTGCCGGTCTGGAGGCTGATCATGCCAAAGAGGCTCTACAGGCGGGTGCTGTTAGCATCTGCTGACAACTTCGGTCTACACGCAAAGTGTAAATCATGTTGTTTCGGCTTGAAGTCTCTTGCTCCTTACCTTTGGCCGGGGGACCCGGAGAGATCTTGTAAAGCGGGACATGGCGGCGCAATGTGGTCAAACAACAGCTGGTCTCTTGGGTGGCTCGCAGTCGATGTCGTCGTCGTCGTCGTGAGCTGGCAGGTCGTGTCCGGGCAACGCGCAGAGGTTGAAAGGTAAGAGATGCCAGGGACGAAACTCGCGGTGATGACGGAAATGATGCGGCCAGGGTCTGTAACCAAAGTCTTGCGCTGCGGCCTCCTGGCCAACCAAACGGCTTCCGCCGCTGCCGAGCGCAATCTGAAGTTTATGTCACGTGGCATGACACGCGACACTCAGATCATGGGCCCGCAGCCAATCAGTGCCGCTGACTAAGACGCTAATCTCTGGGCTTCATGCATTTCCGTAACGAACCCGCAGCCCATCACGTCACTGTGCTCTGTGCTCTGTGCTTAGACTCAGAGTGCTCAGCAACCAGCCTCTGAGCTTGTGCAAGTCGAGTGGCTGAGTGTCAGTGTCTGCAGCCAGCGTCGGAATTCATCTTTGTTGGCCAGCTACGGGCAGACTCAACGCTGACTCAAAGCTGATATATTCTCTCGGGACTAGAATCTCCCACGTGCGGTTCTCTGTTGGGCGTCATTCGTGCTGCTACAAGGCCCAGAATCACTCCATTTTGTCGTGCATTCTTCCAGTCTTGTTTGGTTCCCTGACATTGGCAGAAAAAAAGGGTCCCTCCCATTCTCCCACATGAGGTGGCTTCCAAGTCTCTCCACCAGAGAGTTGACGGCCCAGGCTGAGGCTGCGTTATTTCAGCCCTGGTCCTCCCCGTCAGCTTTTCCCCTCGGAATTATCTCCAGCATACCACGGAGCTTCCGAAGTCACACTCTTCAAATAGCCTCTCTTTCCACCTCTGCTAAGCCAACCTTTGGAGCTAAATCTTGTCCAAACCACCTACCCTATACGACCGCCCCAAATCTCCCCACCACCCCTCCTCATCATCACCGCGGGGTCCTGTACAACCCACCAACGCACATACGCGCGTCTAGACACAGCCAAGGTCTCAGCCTCAGCCGCAGATCCAGCTCAGCAACCATGTCCTCTGCAAATCTTGTCGAGTCGGCCAAGAAGCAGGCCGCCTACCAGGCCGTCAATGACCATCTCCTCCCCTCTTACAAGTATGTTGGTATTGGCTCTGGCAGTACCGTCGTTTATGTTGTCGAGGCCATTGTCAGCAAAGGACCCGAATTCTTTGGTGGCATGACCTTTATCCCTACTGGAAGCCAGTCCAAGGGTCTTATCCGTGCAGCGGGTCTGAAGCTGGCCAACCTTGATGAGCGACCTGTTGAGGACGGCACCCCTGTCGCGCTTGATGTGGCCTTTGATGGTGCTGATGAAGTCGATGAGGACCTAAACCTCATCAAGGGCGGCGGTGCTTGTTTGTTTCAGGAAAAACTCGTTGCAATTGCGGCCAAAAAGTTCATCGCTGTGGCTGGTACGCGCTCAATGCCTCACACATGTGTAACTAAGATAGGATACTGACATTGACAGACTACCGCAAGCAGTCTCCCCGGCTGTGCACTACCTGGAAGACCATCCCGATTGAGGTCCTCCCAATGGCTGCCGCTGACGTTCTGACTCGTCTCCGGGCCATGGGTTCCCCCAAACCTGCAGTTCGCTCAGGTCTCCCTAGCAAGGCTGGTGAGTGTGTCACTGACAACGGCATGTGGCTGATTGACGCCCCCTTTCCTCCCCTGTTGCTCGCCAAGGACATTACCGCCCAAGTCGAAGGCCGAGGAAAGGATGGCGTCTGGGAAATCAACGCCCTAGCAGAGGAGCTGGTCCGGCTGCCTGGAATCGTCGAGATTGGCCTCTTCCATGGTTTCAACGGTGACGAGGCCGTCAAGCTAGGCAAGCAGCTACAAGCGCAGAAGCCTGTTGCAGCCTACTTCGGCTTGGCCAATGGAGAGGTGCAAGTGCAGAATGCAGCTTGAAGTGAAACCGGTAGACAGAACATGTTCGCAAGGACACTTGATTAGTACAAGGGAGGCCAATGTGATTTAAGCTCAATGATACACGGGACAGGGAGAGGAAAATCGTAGCCAAGAATGACATGGGGCAGCTCGGATTCATCATTACGAGGAAAGCCCAGAACATTAACGACAGAAATTGAAGAGAAATGACCGACTAGCCAGAGCTGGTCGGGTCAAGGCATTAATGTGTCTTATATAACGATCGTAGGCTCGTAGTCCTGGTTGTATTATACAAGCTCATGCGCTGAGATCCACACGCTATGCTTGATATCCTATCCCACGCGCGAGGTCGCAAGGCTTCTTTCACATCCCAAGCACGGCTTGCCTTTTCCCCCCAGATACTCCTATACTCCAGTTCCGACTCTTCGAAAGGGTGTTTAACATGCGCATCCCTCTTGTGATTGCTGGCTGTTGTTGGTCTTGACGTCGATCACTAGAAACACGTCTTGTTAGTCCAGAGCTCATGTCTAAGCCCCTCCGGGCTGATGAACGCGGGGTACGTACTTTGGTTGGAAGCTTGCGCTGCGGCATCGGTCCCCTCCATGCCAGGCAGAGCCTGTGCTATCCTCTTGAACAGATTCTTCACATTGTGGCCTAGCTTCGCACTTGTCTCCACAAACATAAGGTTGTTCTTCTTGGCCTCCTCTTCACCTTGCTGTGTAGTCACTTCTCGCTTGTCGTTGAGATCTGTCTTGTTGCCAACCAACACAATAATCACATCGTTTCCACGCTCGGCTCGTACGTCGTCGATCCACTTCTTGGTATTCTGGAATGACTTGGCGTCTGTGAAGAGGAGTTGTGTTAGTAAGAATATGGATGCCTACGGACTGAAAGCAATGGGGGGTGAGAAGGTGGGGTCATCTCAGGGGAAGCCTACTTGAGATGTCGTAGACGACGACAGCTACACTGGAATCACGAATATAGGAGGGAATCAAGCTTCGGAAACGTTCTTGTCCAGCGGTATCCCAGAGTTGCAGCCGCACCGTCCGGTCCTCGAGGTACATGGTCTGGATCTCGGTGTCAGTGCCCGCCTTCTACACCGGCGGCAGCGGTTCTCACCTTGGATAGGAAATCAATGCCAATCGTCGCCTGGTACATGTTGTCGAAGGAATCGTACATGAATCGTGTAATCAGAGAGGTCTTGCCCACTGTTGGGGTTGTTAGTGATGCCGCTCGAAGGGGTAGCCGGGATCGGTTGTCGACATACCGCTCTGCTCTCCTAGAAACACCAGCCTTGAGAACGATTAGCATCGTTGAATTGTAAATGCTTGAGCAGAAACACATACTTGAACTTCTTCAAGGGGTTGTTGTAAGATCCGCCAGCCTGCGCCATGGTTGCGTTTGTGTCGTCTCCCTCGGCTTCTCTTTCGGTGGGATAAGATGGGACAGCTGTCAAAGCAAGCGAAGTAGAGGTCGCTCAAGCAAATGCGATCTCCTTGTTGCGGTTTAAAGAAAAAGAAGAGTCCGGCGACGTAGAGGGAGAGGTAGAGGTGATGCGATTTGAGCTTGGCGACTTTGTACGTCGGGACAAGGGTCGAGGGGGAATCCGGAGAAAGGAGGTCGATGTCGTCGTTCCAAGGGATCCTGGATTTGGCAGGAGGATATGGTGATGGTACCTCCGCCGGACGGATTCGCTGCAGGTGCACGTGGTGATAAGAAATCGGCTCCGTTAGCTGCCTCAGTGGCCAATCATGTTACACTTGCTTCTCCATTTAGGGAGGATAACGGACTCTGGGGCTCCACTAAAAAATTAAAGAATCGGTCCCCCACTACTTCTGTCACCAAGCAGCATTTTCGTTTCTCGATACCAGCAACAAATCCTGTGAATTCGCCGAGAGACGACTCACAAATATGCCCGTCATACAGTCAAAGACCGCCGGGGCGGGCGAGGCGCCCAAGCAGTTCAGCCAACCGTCGCGAAAGGGCAAGAAGGCATGGAGGAAAAACGTCGATGTCACCGAGGTGCAGCAGGGCCTGGAGGAGCTGAACAAGGAGATCATCCAAGGGTAGGATATCCAACCAGCGACGTGGGACCTCTTATGCTAATAGAAGGGCAGTGGTGTTATCAAGGAAAAGGCATCCGAAGACCTGTTCACCCTCGATACGGCCGGCGACTCTCGCCTTGAGAAGAAATTCCCAAAGCACATCAAGAAGGGCCTCAAGGCCGACGAGATCATCAATGCCCGTTCCGCCGTGCCTGCTGTTTCCATGCGAAAGCGACCCGGCGAAAAGACCACCAATGGACTCTTGCCCGTAAAGCGCCAGCGAACCGACTGGGTATCCCACAAGGAACTCTCACGACTAAAGCGAATTGCCGATGGACAGCATGACAACACCGTACAAGTCAAGGATGCCACTTACGACATCTGGGACATGCCGGCTGCTCCTAAAGAGACAGATGTTGATGATTTCCTGGAGGAAGAGACGAAAGCCAAGGTGCCAAAGTCGATGAAGCAGCAGCCTATTTCCCTGCTTGACAGTGGAAAGCAAGTCCCTGCCGTGCAGAAGCCCGCCGGCGGATATAGTTACAACCCCATGTTCACCGACTACGAGCAGCGCTTGGCCGAGGAGAGCGAAAAGGCCCTCGAGGCTGAGCGCAAGCGCCTAGAGGCAGAGGAAGCGGACCGCTTGAAGAAAGAAGCCGCAGCGCGATCAGCAGCTGAGGCAGAGGCCGCTGAGGCTCGCGCTAACCTTTCGGAATGGGAGGAAGACTCAGAGTGGGAGGGATTCCAGAGTGGCGTCGAGGACGACAAGCCATCCGCCAAGCGCCCTCAACGGAAGACGCAAGCCCAGCGCAATCGCATCAAGCGTAGAAAGGAGGAGGAGCGTCTTGCGAAACACAAGGCTGCCATCAAAGCTCAGCGTCGCCAAGAGCAGCGCATCAAGGAGCTTGCCGAGGAGATTGACGAAAAGGAACGCAACAAGTCAGTGGTCGACGCCGAGGCCGAGGCTGACTCGGATGATTCAACAGCCGAACTCCGCGATGAGAAGCTGCGGCGCAAGCAGCTCGGCAAGTACAAGCTTCCGGAGCGAGATCTCGAGCTCGTTCTGCCCGACGAGCTGCAGGAGTCTCTGCGGCTGCTCAAGCCCGAGGGTAACCTCCTCCGAGACCGGTACCGAAGCATGCTGGTGCGCGGCAAGGTCGAAAGCAGGAGACACATCCCCTTTAAGAAGCAGGCTAAGCGCAAGTACACGGAAAAGTGGACGTACAAGGACTTCATGATATAATAGAGACCATAGACGATTGTCTGAGATTTAGCGAGAATATAATCCTGCAACTTTTAGTTCTTACCAAAGTGTCCCTGAAATGATCCCTTGCGAAAATACATTTGGGAAAGGATACTTATCTTGTCAAGATCTTGATACTGTAAGATCTCATTACACATTCTAGTAACATGTCTGTTATAAATACTATCTTTACCATCCATTCTCCTGACCTCCGATTCCTCTCCCCAAACTTCATTGAAATCTACAACACCCAATCGTCATGACGCGACTATTTTAAAAATTTATCAAATCTGCCCAATATCAGTACCAAAAAGATGCGATATCAAAAGGGGGAAGACGAACCTCGCCCAAAGAGACCTCGCTTGGTCCAATCCATCGCCATAAGAAGGCGGGTTCGAAGACTAACACTCTGAGCAAAGTAGACGGAGCGCCAGGCATAAACAGCCCAGAGTCCGCCGGCAAAGTTCCGGCCGTCGCCAAGGTCAAAGATGGCAGAGTTGCCAATGTAGGCGAGGCTGCCTAAATGGCGGTACTCGAAAGCCTTGTAGACAGCGGCGTCGACATCGCCCTCACGAATCTCGTTGGCGCGCAGACCTTCGGTCATACGTGACATGCGGTTGAATTTGCGGGCTAGGTACTGGCCTTGCTGGTGGGCACGTTGTGCTGTGGCTGGCAGAGACGTGAGCTTGCTGTCGATCTGACGGAGAAGCTGGTTTAGCTCGTTAAAGTCGAGCGTGCCAGACTCGTCCTTATCAAACTCCTTGAAGAGTTTGTCAACGCGCTTCAGATGGTTGACGGCTTGAGGGAAACGCCTTTTGACGTCGTCGGCAACCTCACGCCACTCACTGAAGCCGAGTTGCAACGTCTCGGGGTCCTTGCCGTGTTTCCAAGCAAGTGAGCGAAGGAATGTTGTGATGTGGTCGGCCACATTATTCTGGACGGTAGAACAATCACCAATGGCGTACACATCGCCGAGGGGTGCACCGTTCAGGCGAAGATGGGTGTCCGTCTCCAAGGCATGGCGATTGGTCTGGAACTTGCCAAGCTTCTTGGCCA
The DNA here is from genome assembly GCA_012931995.1 of Fusarium albosuccineum. NCBI lineage: Eukaryota > Fungi > Ascomycota > Sordariomycetes > Hypocreales > Nectriaceae > Fusarium > Fusarium albosuccineum. The sequence goes on from JAADYS010001251.1 coordinate 38,019, forward strand.
ATGTCTTACAGAAGTCGGTTTGTGATACGCCCGTAGACCACAGACAGAACCCAATGGGCAGCTCCTTGGTGACTAAAGTGCCGTCGTCCTGTTTCTGCGTAAATATGATCTTGTCAGGCTGGACCTCCTTCACCCGAGAGTTTGTGAGGACCTCGACCTGGTCACGGGCAAAACGATCTTCGGCGTACTTGGACACCGTCTCATCGTAGGTGTTGAGAATGTGGCCCCGGCTCTGAATTAGATGGACTGAAATCTCATTGCGCAAGAGTCGGGGGAAGTGCCGTGTAAGATCTTCGTTGAGAAGGTCAAATAGCTCAGCGGCGAACTCAACACCCGTAGGACCACCACCACTGACAACGAAAGATAGGAGGCGCTTGCGCTCCTGATCAGAAGTAGTGGGGAGGCAGGCTAGCTCAAAATTGTGAATGACCTGGTTTCGGATCTTGCGTGCATCATTAATGTCCTTAAGGAAGAATGCGTTCTCTAAGCCTTTGACGCCGTGAGGGTTCGTGACTGAGCCAACCGCGACGACAAGCTTGTCATAAGGCACGTAGAACCTGATATCGTTCCCATACGCATCGACTTGCGACACCTCAACTAGCTTGTGCGAAAAGTCGACATCTTCAGCCTTTGCGCGAATGAAGTGGCCATTGACGCGGCTCAGGATGCGTCGTATAGGCTCGACAAGAGATCGTAGCTCAAGGGTACCAACTGTGGCGGATGGAAGCATCGGGGTAAAGAGGAAATAGTTGGTTGGCGAGATTACGGTAACATGATAGTCGTCTGGGTTCAATTCTTTGAGAAGAGCGACACCGCCCCATCCGCCGCCGAGAATGACCAGCCGTGGCTTGTTTTTGAGACGCCGCTTCTCCTCAGAGTCCTCTTCATCAATGTAGACTTCGGCAATGGGCAAGTTCTTCTCACCACCATGTCGGGGTTGGAGGGCTATCTTTGAGACGTCGATGTCGCTCCGAGTGGGGTGCTCAAAATAAGTAGAGGCATCGTAGATAAAGAAGCCGACCACACCGAGGCCGACCACTGTTATCGAGATGCCCACCCAGGCGGCCGCGCGAAAACAGAAGTTGAGAATCCACGAGTTCCTCTGAGGAAGCGGCTTCCCCGAGAGCGCGCGCACGAAAAAGTGAGAAGGAAGTTGGCGAGTTGCTCGCTTGTCGACCTGGGAGCCCTTTGCTATTGAGGGCGAGGCACCCGAGAGCTTCACAAAAGTTCGCGATTGGGCCGAAAAGAGCGGGCGAGAAGTAAGAGATGGTAGAATAGGACGGGAGCCGGCCAAGGCCCTGGTGCGGCTAGCACGAGCCAGTCGCGCGGCTAGAGTAGAAGAGAAGGGCATGGTTGCGTTGAGCACGCAGAACGGGAGGATTGATCGTTGTCAAAAGGTGGTAGTAACGGAGACGGAGCTTAGGGACAGCTCATGACGCGGGCGTAGTAGAGTAGCCCCAAAGGTCGCGAGGGTGCTGGCGATGCTGCAATCGCTCAATGGATTGCGAAGAGACAGAAAATAGGTGCGCAAAGGGAAGATGGCGGGGGGAGATGACGACAGTGAAGCAGAAATAAAGGGGAGAATTTGGTCAAGTTTGGCGCACGAGGTTTGAAGACAAGCACTCCCTCCTGCCTTGAATGGTGGTGTAATGCACGGAGGCTTGAAGTACCGCGCATGCCCCGTCTCCGGAGGGCCTGGAGCTCCAGATGCGGAAGGAAGAGGTACCTGCCACACCTCCCGACAGCACGTCAAGCTACGTCATGTTTAGAGCTGAGGTTCATCACAGTCGAATTCTTGGCGATGGGACCGACGATCGGCGACTCCACCAGAGCTGCCATCCAATATCTTGGCATTGAATTCTTTTATCAGCTGCCTGAGTGTCAACCAATATCTGGGCTGGTCATTGACGATGAGCCACGTTATTCCCGCCCATTTGTCTCTTTCGCGCCTGTCGGATCTGTCGGCCATGACGCTCGGTGTTGCGTCGAGTATGGCCGAACCTCGTCCTTGGTGGGCACATTAGTGACTAAAAACTCGTTGGTTGCGGATGTGTCGTTTCGTGGGCCCTAGGCCCCTGGATCGTCTGTCGGGATAGAATGCCGGGCAGCGTGCATTTGAAAGACTGTCGGGATCTAGGCTTAGAAGCAGCCCGTTGCCTGTAATTGTGTGAGATTTGGGCGAACTGGTCGGCCTTGCCGATGCCGCTCTCCGTAAGTGTTGACCAATCGTTCTTCAAGCAACCGAATGTCTCTGTCACGGCTTACACCCATCACAATCCTTGCAGTTGCCCCCACGCCCAACAACACGATCACGGTCACGATATGCATATTGGAGAGACTGTATATACTATGGTACCTACGTGTGCCGGCAAAGCACGTCCGTATACTTCAGGGAGCTGACTAGCAACGGAAATACTTTTGCTCGACCCATCGTTGCTGCTGGTAGTCGAGCATGTTGCAAACAACTACTGTGATGTCGGGAAATACAGATGTCAACCTGTGAAGCCCGACCTTGCCTGCTGCATAAGTTGCTAGCACGATACGCTCCTGTTTTACTCCGTGGTCTACCAGAACCTGCACCGCCATCAGTGCGGCTCCGCCGGTCGCCATCTGAGTGTCCAGAAGCAAGACACTTTCTTGGTGCGCGATGTCGTCGGGTAGCCGCAGGTAATGTAGTTCCGGCTCACCCGTGGAATAGTCGGACTGGATGAGCATTCGGCCCGTGCGGCAATCGGGGATCGTCTTTCGTAGCGCCGGCTCAAATGCCGACCCACCCCGGAGCACGATTACGGCACAGACTTCGCCCTTGGGTACCAGGCCCTGGTATTTGTATCCTTGCGGAGTTTCAATGGTAGCCGCCTTGAACTGGACGTTATTCAGAGCCCTGAGTTGCAATTAGTAAAAATCTCCGTCACCCTAATACCTCGAGATGCTTACTGTTCTATTACTAGGCTGGCTAGCCTGTCAAAGTAGAAAATGAAGTCCTCTGGGCAGGTGTCAATGTCTTGGAGGATGGTGTTCATAAACTTGAGCTGAGGCGTTTCGTGAAGGACTACAACCCGGTCAGAGAGCGGCGAATCCTTACTGGCCGCTTCTAACTGGGATAGAGCCTCCCGATGGTGCCTCGACTTTTCGAAGAGCTTCTTTTCCACGAACTGAACCATCATATCTTGGAAGGTATTAGCATCTTTTAGTTGGGAGGTACTGGATGGAGCTCACCAAGGGCAACTCGGTTCTCGATACCCCTCGGCACGATCAAGTCGGCCACCTTCCGTTGTGGTTCAACAAACTGGAAGTCACATTAGCTACTATAATGGTCTCGTTGCTTGGTGTCAGCGTCAGCGGTATGTTGCGCATACCTTTTCAAAGTTGGGCTTTACAAACCCAAACCACTGCTTGATGATGCCTTCGATATCTCGACCGCGCTCTCGCACGTCACGGACAACTGGTTCAAGTATATTAGCACCGGTCGAGGGCAAGTAATGCCGAAATAGGAACTTACTTCTCCGTGACAGGCATGTGTCTGCATCGGCTTCACAGTAGATCTACGATTGTGAGATTGAACTCAATGTCAAGGTTAACAGATGGGTGAAACTTACACCCATATCAAGAAGTTGCAAGACTCGGGGATCATATAAAGCGAAAATACCCTCAAGAACCAACACATGAGGCGAGTAAATGGATGTCGTGCGTTCCAGCCGCTGGTGCTTGGCAAAGGAATAGACGGGGATTTCTGCCCGCCTTCTGTAAGTGGGTTAAGTCTAGTGTCAGTCTAGCTTCTCACCGGGTCGAAAAGAGGCAGCTATGAGATATGACTTACCCAGCCTTGAGGTCGCGTAGCTTGTCAACCAAAACATCAAAGTCGATGGCCTGTAAAGACAATTCGATCAGCCCATATTCTGATGGGTAAGGCAATGCAAGGGCTTAGATTGCATACATCGGGCGAGTCGAAGTCGTACTCGTTGGCAAAGGCTAACTTGGATTGTTCGGGGGTCAATGTTTTGTAGAAGGAGTCCTGGCGAACAATGAGCAAAATGCTGGGCATGCAAGGATGAGGGCTTCATGCCATTGACAGAATGACGACCCAGGGAAGGTTCAGCTTCTTGACAATGGCCTGGGAGAGTGTCGATTTGCCTGAGCCAGAGCTGCCTGCGACACCGATAATGCTGACATCAGCCCAGGGAGGGGAGTAGTAGGCTCGCTTCTGGACTGTGACATGGCTTTCGAGCCCGCCGGCGACTTGAAGCATTTCAGAGGCAGACATTGCGGTGGGCTAGTTCTCGATGAGGTTGCCCGTGGTGATGAGAAAAAGAGGAAGAAATGCCTGGGATTTGGTGGACAGCAGACAATATCGACGATCCCCTTCGAAAACTAGCCCTGCAATGTCCGCGAGCTCGTACTTTGCTTTGTACCTTTAGAGTTGGAATTGGAGGGCTTGTTGGAGTTTGCCGTTGGTGGAGCACCGGGCACGAGCCTCTGTCGCGTGTGCGATCCACAAGGGCCAAAGAGAAAGCTACAAGAGAGCTCGTGCAAAAACCCAGCGATATTGATGAAGGTGGCTGAAGCTGAGTGGTAGCAGGAGGACAACAGGTCAGACTCAGGCGGCGGCGAGTCTGGTGATGAACAAAAGTTTGCAGGAGTAAAGAAGATGAACCGGACTGGGCACTGCTGATGTTGACGATCGACCTTCCCCAGGGATTCTCCTCACACTGACCTGACGGCGATGGCCGACGGCACAGGCCCCGCACGATCCAAGCTGTTTTCAGCCTCCGTCCAGATAAGCATCACGCCTCTAGCTCGATGCCACCATGACTGTGTAGCAGTGCGTGGCTTGGCTGGAACGTTGGCCTTGTGAAGCTACAGTGCCTTGGAAGCTTAGAGTCTTAGACGTTGACGGCGCAGCATCATGGCAGCGTTTCCGTCCAATTGCAACCGGCCATTTCTCGCTGCCTCTTTCGTCTTTGGCTTCTCAATTGCATCCGCCACTGGCTTGAGACGATTGGACGACAGCCTGGCCGATGTCCTGTAATCAGTACCCTCGGCAGCTGGAAGGGAAGCTCCCGTTCGCTACCCGGGCCTAACTGCTTGAGCTATCCCGGCTGCCTGTGATTTGATGTCAATGGCGTTTCGTAATGAGACCCATCGGCCATGGTAAATTCGTGGCCTCCACATGTGTTTGGTCCTGAGGCACCCACAGGGCAAAAGCTCGCGTTGCGGGCCGGCCGTTCTTCAATGTGACTGGCTCCTTTTTGCTGCTAGCTTTGACCCACACAGCAGGCTTCTTCAGCCCCCAATACCATTTCTTCTCCTCCATTCTCCGTCAACCTTTTTTACTCTTTACATAGCTCAGAGCTCTCCCGAGCACTCCCAACAATCATCCAGACATAGAGGCTGGATCTCTTCTCTGGCTCCTCATGCGCTGAATCCTCAACCGTCAGCCTGCTTCCGGCTACGGCTTGTACATTTGCGTCGATTAGCTCACCCAGCCATCGTCGCAGCTTACTCGGGTCGTCAGAACTAGTTCTTGCAACACTCGACCGAGACAATGGTACGTCGCTTCGACACCCCGAGCTTTGGCTGAAGCTTTGCATCGCGATACTGACTTTTGAGCCAGACGTCGTCTGCTTCCACAGCTACTCCTGTCAAACATGCCTTCGATAGGCGTGTCGAAGACGTCAAGTCGCCTAAGAGGTACGATTTCCACAACTTTCCATCCCCTCCTACATCATTCTGGTGATGTGATGAACGCTATATCAATGGGAATCTCTCCTAGCATATACTGCGGAAACACGATATCAATCTTCTTTTTCCTGAAATCACCCCACTTTGTCATATCTGCTTGCGGCTCTATGTGCGTTCACCAGGCGCTAATGAGTTCTACAGCGACATCAACGCCTTGATCCTGGACTACCTTACGATGGAAGGGTATCCCAATGCCGCCGCAAACTTCTCTAAGGAGGCAAATCTCCAACCCCATCAGGACGGTGCCTCGATCATCGCAAGACAAGAGATTCAGAACTGCATCCACAGCGGCAACATCCAGAGTGCGATTGAGACTTTGAATGACTTCGACCCGGAGGTAAGAAAATTTGCACCCTATTGAAGACCCAGTATCCACCCTACATGATTAGAACACGAGTTTTACATGCACCACTCATAGCGCCCTCGGGCCATTGATGAGGAACAACCACTTCTCTATGATTGCCTTTTCCCCCTTGTATTCGATATAGCTATGCCTCGCTTGATCAATACCGAATACTGACCATATACATAGATCCTTGATGAAGATAAGGCGCTTCATTTTGCTCTACTTCGACTGCAGCTTGTCGAGCTTATTCGAACCTGCAATGCGTCTGGTGGCGACATTCAGCCGGCATTGAAGTTTGCGACAGAGCAATTGGGTCCTCGGGCACCCACAAACCCCAAGTTCCTCGAGGACCTGGAGAGGACTATGGCCCTGCTATTATTCCCATCAGACTCGCTAGAACCCCAACTCGCGTCGCTACTACAGCCCGACCTCCGCCGAGAGGTGGCTGACAGCGTCAACCGGGCTATTCTGGAACGGCAATCTCAAAGGCGTGAGGCAGCCATACGCCAGCTGGTGAGAATGCGGGTTTGGGCAGAGAATACAGCCCGGGAAAAACGCAAAGTGCTTCCTGATCGACTCGATATTGGTCTGAACGGTGAAGAACCCGATAGCCCGATTAGGCAGGATTCGCATACGGAGAATGGTCATGAACCAATGATTACGACTTGACATGTTAGCAATGGTGATTTGGGAACGGAGTTTGGCTGCTTTTGACTACTGAGGTAGAGAGGAGCCTTGATTTTTGGTGTTTGCTTTTAGCTCGGCGTTGGGGTACAAGTCCAAACGAGAAGGACTAGGGAGACTCGGAATCTCCACGGCGTTTACGAGTAGGGATTTATGAGTTATATTAAATGACATGGCACAAGCCTCTCGTCACATTTTCGCAGCACAACCGAAGACTGCGCTGAACATGAACGCGTTCTGTCAAATTGTCCCCACCCGGTGATATTCCGTGAGAGAATATGAAACGAGCAGAATTCATTGAGAATGGTACCATTGAACCTTTCGAACAGTATTTACAACACGACTCCCTTGTCCAAACATGCCATCTATTTCGTCCTGATGTGCTTGAGGTTCCTGGCTGAGTATAGGAAGTTGTTGGCGTATGCCTTGGGGGCGAACTTGCGCGAGTTGGGCTCCTGGACAAAGTACTCGTAGCCTTGTTTCTCAGCGAAGTGAATGGCGTCTTCCTTGCTCTTGAAGTTGATGTGAGTGCCCTGCATGAAATCACCCGAAGACTGCCAGCCCATCAGAGGGTTTTCCCATCGGTGGCCCTTAGGGAGGATGTCCCAGTCCATCCGCCAGCGCTGGCCACGCCATTCACCGGATTGGGTTGCAGGCTTGGTCTCCTGGTAGATGCTGTAATTCTAGTTAGCCCCACGAATCCCGCTGATGGCAACTTGGGGCTGTTATAGCTGGGTCAAACTGACCGGACTGTTCGGGACTGCAGCTCCATGGGGGCGCCTGAGATGACGGACGCAGGGAGGATCTCTTCGCTGCCATCCTGGACAGACTTGGGGACCGGAGTGTAGGTGCTGGCAAGCAGTCAGCGCGTTTGTTCCATCATGCATTCTTTAGCCGAGTTTCGAGGGATCGTACGAGGTCGCCTTGTCAGCCTTGATGTCGTAGTCGGGCTCGTTGGTGGTAGGAGCGGCTGGGATAGTGCCAGACGCCTGAGTGACGGAGCTTTGGAATCGTCGCGGAGCGGCGGAGAGGGCGACTCGGGGCGCAACGGCGCTTCGGAGCAGGCGAGCCGCGTTCTGAGTTCGAAGAGAAGCCATGGTGCGACGTGGTGACTTCAATTGGCGACGTTGGCCGTTGACGTTTCTTGAGTGATTCTGGGTGGGCTGCGGCGATATTCGATATTCGAGGTTGAGCAAGCTTGAACAGCGGACCTCTGATTGGTCGGAACGGAGAGACGTTTTGCCGACAACGCGGACGAGTGCTTTTCGGCAAGAACCTGACCCAGGCGGGACCAAACATCTTGACAGAAATTCCACCTCTTCAGCCCTTCAATTGAGCGTCACGCAGACCCTCGACGGACCAACGCAGCAATTGAGTAATTCCCGAGTCTCGCATCCTCCGACCAACCGATATCATGAGCTTCGTCACCCGCCGAGCGCTCTCGACGCTCATCCCCCCCAAGGTGAGTCCCTTCGGTTATGGGCGCAAGGTCCGCCGGTCCTCCGATTGCTTCCGTTGCTAACACCGGATGCCAAAAACAGGTCGCTTCTCCCAAGGTACGCACCACGATGGATTTATTTTACCCTGAAGCTTCGATTGCGATTCCGAGAGAGCAAATGATGGATTTGGGACGATGACGACTTTTGACGATTTGGCGATCCGATCGATGCGGGCGAGGCTATTTATGTCAAGGGATCCATTGGGCTGACAGAATTCGATCAAACACAGGCCATTGGCGCCGCTCCTGATGCTATCCGCATGCAGCGCGTCGTCAGCTTCTACGAGAAACTTCCCAGAGGTGCCGCCCCCGAGGTCAAGGCCAAGGGTATCATCGGCCGATACCAGGCCAAGCACTTTGGCAAGAACCCTTCTGTGAAGCGTACGGACACCCCCCCTTTGCGAGCTCGGGTAGTGCACTTCGATTTTGACTGAACCTGCTATAGCCATCATCCACGCCATTGTTTTCCTCGTCACCATTGGCTATGCTCAAAACTACTACTTCCACCTGCGTACGTTTCTCCTATCTCGGAGGAAAGGGAGCTCTGTTTGCTGACTTCAACGACTCTGTAGGCCACCACAAGAACAACGCCCACTAAGCGATGGTTGGAATTAGATACCTGAGCTGGATCATTGTCTGAGAGGGAGCAGAGGTCGTGTACATAAAGCTCCAGAAACTTCGCGGTCGAGCACGCGCCTTGGCTTCCCTATGTATCTCTAACAAGCAAGTGATGTGATATTATTCCTATCTATGTGCTTTCCTTTTGTTACCCCGCTATCCAACTCGTGTATGGCATTTATGACCACGCTCAGTTGAGAGTCGAAGCACTCCTGCTGTCGTGGGCATGCTCGTTTCGCCGTTAGTGATACAGCTATAACCATTGTGGTTGAATTTATCTCTGCCCCCTGTCTTTTTTAAGTGTTTCCATGGGATGGACCCTTTCTTCTTTATAATACTGTTTCTTCGACGCATTTACCAAGTTGCGGCATGTTCAATCATGCTTGGTTGGTTCCCCTGTCACTCCGAATGTCGGCCGCGGTGTCATGCACTCCAGCGTAGCGTCTGTCATGAAGGGGATTGTACAGCCATCTGTTGCAATTTGAGCATCTTTTCTTACTGCTCGGTCAAATGCTGCAACCAGGCCTGTTCTATTGACACGTATCAGGTATAATAAGCCCTTGTTTCTGTCTTCAACCTAGATTTATTGTTATCGGATTTGATAACGTCGAGCTCCTTGGAGAAGCAATTGGCGCGTTCTAGCGCTCATAGCTGGTGTAGGTGCTCGAGCTTGTCTCGTGACACAGCATACAGTAGCGAACTCAACGGCCTAGATACAATTATTCCTGCTATTTCATATTTGTTTCATGTTTTTTCTACCAAGTGCAGAATCAGATGTTAACTTGCTGTTGATCAGTTGACAGTGATTGGGATGACACGCCGATGCAGTCATTCGGCCTAGGTACCTAGGTATGCAAAACAGCGCCCTGGAAAAGCCCCTAAAACCGCAACTGCCAGCTGAACAGCCCTGCAGGGACAACTAAAGCTCCCAGTACGTACCTGACTGGTCCCAGCCCAATTCGGCGCTAAGCCCAATCTAGCCCCCTCCTCTCAGGTCAGTCGCCTGCCTTCCACATCACCAAACCCATCAGCCGCAGTTACTCCGGGTACCTCGAAACCTCACCTTACAACTCAACTGACACACCTCTCACTTTTGGTGACCCTCCTTCCCATATCCTCCCCCCGCCTCTCGGATCGAGCACGAAATCCAGGCCGCTTTGCGCCCGAACGACGATCCGCTTCGCTTCCCGCAACCTCTCCCCTCCTTCTCCCCCGCCTCGAACCCGAGATCAAGTCGCTCTCTTACTTCCGACGACCTCCCCGCCCCGCGGTTACTTGTCGCAGCCTTCTCATCTTCGAAACCCCGGAACCCCCGTCGCAGCTTCTGAGCACTAGTCCGACGAAACCACAGCGAGACTAGGCGGTGAAACTCTGCACAAGGGCTTCCTTCGCTTACCCCACGAACGGCGCATTCCACGACGTATGATGGCAACAGAGGCTGCCGTTGACAAAGCTGCCGATGCCACTGCCTCTCAGTCCCAGCCTGTACGTTACTGCTTTTAAGCTCCCTAGTCATGATACCATCACAGTTGCCGGCCCTGTAGACCTCGCCGTCTGCCGTTCCCAGCTGCCTCCTACGTGTGATCTGTGCGGTCGACTAAGTTTTACCTCGACTTATGACTGACATATCATTTCCCGGATTCTAGGCGCCCGACGCTCAGAATGTCGACCCAGTCCGCTCGAATTTGAATGGCAGTGCCGGCAACGATGACATCGAGAACAAACACATCACGAGTGTCGAGGACCATCTCAATTCCGCCGATGCTAGCGCCAGTGGAGGTTCAGACACGGAGGCATCAAGAGCCGATGGCAGGAGCAAGGACGGTGATAGGGGACATGGCCGCACCGGATCCTCCGTCAAGAAACCGGCTACCTTCAAGGCCGTCTCTGTCAACAAGACCTTTCTTGCGGCTAAGGCGAATGCCGGCAGCACCACGACCAAGACCGCCGACAAACCGCCTACCGGTTCTAGCACCCCTCCTACCAGCTCCGCGACCTTGTCTTCCTCGAGACCTCGACTCATAGCAAAGACTGGCAGCAGCACCCGCGACTCCTCACCTCGATTTTCCGGTGGCGCAAATGGAGGTAAACCGGGTGCTGCGCCTGACGCGAGTGCGGTTTGGAACAAGAACCGACGTACGTGTCTCACCTCGCTATTCCGGGTTCACGATTAAGTTAACTAACTGATTCTTGTAGCTGCTCCACCCCCAGAGCCTAAGAAGTTCACGGATGAGGAGTTGAAAAAATATGGAATCCACATGGCAAGTCGCTTGAATGAGGATGATGCGCAAGGGCAGAATAAATGGGCCGACATCGACGACGACGATGACGACTGGGCTCCCGAAGCCATTACTTGGGGTGATGGCACAAAGACGACCCTCCCGCATCCAGACGAGCATCCACCACCAGGTTCCGACAATGGATCGGTAGCCTCTAAGGGAAAGAGCTTCGAGAAGCCAAGGTCTCCCGCTCCGCCTATTTCTGTTAGCTCTCCTCTGGCGAAATCGAGCAACCTTGCCCAAGGAAAGGGCCTGGTTCTCAAGAGCGGCTCTCAAGAGAAGCCAACACTCGTCGCGAAGCCTCCGGCGCCCCCGCCTCCTGTCAAATCCCCCTGGGCGACCTTGCCTCCTGTGGAAAAGTCATCCCCCATTCCCGAACAGGCGCAGCTTGCTCGAACATCATCCAGGGAACCGCCGCATTTCAAGGGCATGACTCCGCCTCCACCGAAAGAGATCGCAGCCGACGACTTCAATCGTTCTGCTTGGAGAGATGGACCATCCCACGGGAATAGGGAATTATACAACTCTCATTCTGGACGATATGAGCCTGTACTGGACAATCGCCGCGGCTCCATGAGGATGGAGCAGCACCCGAAGCACCCGTCCTTACTCCAACGACCACCCCCCTCCGACTACCCGGCCGAACCCTCTGGCGCATTCCAAACCAGTAGGGTTTCTCAGGATGCTCCTTTCGCCAGACGGCGAGGATCATCCAATGTTAGCGGTGGCAGCGGTTCTTTCATGCGCATGAATAAGGGAAATGATGGCCCAATGCCACCCCCCGAGCTGCTTGGTGCCCGGAGGACGTCCTTTGCAGGTTCTGTCGACAGCCCGGTGTCACCAAATCTTTCGGTGTCAACGCACGGCCCGCCGAGACAGGCTGGCTGGATGCAGCGTGCTTCACCTCGTGCTGCCTTTGCGACCCCACACCAAGCTGGTCCTCCTCTAGAGCCGATTCCCGGGCCACCCCCGCCGCTGCCACCTGTTGTTGATGAGGTTGAATATCAAAAGAAGCTCATGCGAGAACGCGTCGAGTTAGCTAGGAAACGACGCCAGGAAGAAGAAGCCCGCGAGGAAGCTGAGCGTAGGGAACGCATCCAGAAGAAGCTGGACGCTATGGGACCGGCTCCCGAAAAGAAGACAGATAAGAAGGAGGTACCAGCAAAGTCGGATGATGCCTCCCAACCCACTCAAATTCAACAGCGTGATGCAAGCGAGTCTCCTACAGAGTCACAGGAGGGAGAGAAGTCGGCGACTGTGCTATCGGCTCGACAACAAGCACCAGAGCTCGATGCTAAAGGAGGGTCTCCTAACCATGCTCATCCTTCGGCGGCAGCTCCCAGACGCGTATCACACAGTCAAGAAGCGAAGCCTGCTGATCTTTGGGGAGCTGCAGCAGCCTCTCGACAGGAAAGGGTCGCCTCTTCGTGGGGCGCAGGGTCCCAGCCACAATCCCGCAATGTCTGGGGCTCCCCTAATAACGACCGAGGCCTTGGCAACGGCACCTTCAACCCCGACTTGGGCCGGCTGCCTGCGGCCTCACAAGGAAGTAAGGGACCTGCACCCATCGCTCCTCCAGGTGCTGCGCGACAGCCTTCTCAGGGTCGATCTCAGCCTCCAGCACCGATTGGATCCGGGCCTTCACGATATGGCCCCCCTGGCCCGCACATTACACCGGGCCCTGACGTTGCCAGTAAGTGGGTTGCTGCCGTCAGCGACAACGACAAGAAGCTGAGCGCCGCGCGGTTGGCGGAGAGAGTTGAGCGTGAACGCCAGCTTTCTGAACGTGGCCTGTCGATTGAAGATGCTCAACCCACCATCAAGGACACCTGGCGCCCAGTCCACGCCCCCGGTGATGGTACCAGACGACCAGTCGAGCCTCACGGGCAGCCAGAACCTCAAACACATCCAGCTAGACCTTGGAGGACTCCCGGAGAGGAGACGAAGGCTGCGCCCTCAAGAGAGGAGCTTGCGGCGCCTGGTAACGCAGGCGTGCTTGGTGCTGGAGGCAGTTCAATCTTATCCCAGACTGGCAAAGGAGCAGCATCGCAGGGACGTACGTCGCGGTTCTTCCCAATGAAAGATTCTCGTGACGGCGGCTCCCATGCTGAACCATCGCGATCTAAGTCGCCCACTCCGCCGCCCCCAACGATGGAGGGACATCCCGCCTACGAAGGTGACGTTATGCGGCCTCATGTCTCGCTCCCCAAACCGCACCCGGTCGTGAAGCTGCCTCCCCCTATGGCGGCGTCTCAAGCTCCTCCGGCTCGCCCGCAGTTTGGATGGGCTAACCCGCCACCATTTAAGGATCCTACACGGCCACCCGTCAGTCCTCATCGAGCCCCTCTTACAGCTGGCGAAGCGACCCAAGAGAAATGGCAAAACCGTATTAACAGCCTTCTCAACGGCGCAAGATCGCCTCCGCAGAGATCAATTGGCGTGGATCCAGCGAGCAAGAGCGCTTTGGATCATCATGTCACTCACCATGACTCTGCTACGGTGTCTCTTCCCGGAGCTGGTGCTCCTCCGCAAGCGATCAAGGGTCGGTCGTCGCCGTTCACCAAGCCCATGGCCGAGGAATGCTTTGAGGAACAAGAGATGGGCTCTCTCCCTCAAATCAGACTGCCGCACAAGGCTCCCGAGGCAGCGTGGCAACCGGCACTGGCACAGAATAAGCCTTTGCCAAAGAAATTCGCGGTTCAACCGGCCGTTATGGAGCCCTACTACTTCCCTGCCGACGTGGTGGGCGGCGGCAATGCTATGAAGATTCAGTTCCCCGGCATGACTGAGCCAAAAATCGTCACTATCCCCTTCTCTGCCACCCGAGGTGGCCGCGGTTCACATTTACGGTCTGGCCCCAGACATCGAGGTTCTGGCCACGAACGGCGAGGAGGTAAGCGGGACGTATCGAGTTCTCGTGGCGAGCACCCTACAACATCCTCTAGCCGAGGAGGCCGCGGTGGATACCGCGCCCGTGGATCTGATAACTGGAGTCGAGGCTCTGGCAACCCTGCTTCACTGTCTACCTAGAGAACGGACAGAAGTAGGTGGGACGTGTGTGGATATTGAGACGCTGTGCACGATATCAAACTTGAGCGATTCTACTACATAATACTAGCATCCTTGTGCCTTTCCCCCTTCACCTTCCGACACATAGGCCCTTGTCTCACATATTCGTCCCTCGCCAGCAGTCATGCCAAAGCCCCTCTCCGCATGCCCTAACATTGGGCTACTTCTACCCCTTATGGCCTAGGTGGCATTCGGGGTTTTCTGGTTGCTCTCTGGCGTCTCTTGGTGCGTGCTTGTAATAGGCATGCACTGGTATTTCTGGTTTTGTTCATTTCTCGTTTCTTTTCTTCTTTCTCTGTACCAACCCCGTTTTTGCTCAGTCCACGATCGCAGTATCAGGGGGAGCTGCTGGTAATAACAAGGTCTTCTATGAAATGAGGACCTCGATAAACTACCTGGGAGGCATCAAAATCCGGCTGAAACGTGTTACCTGCGACCACTCGTTGATGTGGGAGATGATGGCCGACGACGACAGGATCCTTTGCACAGTGCCTGATCTTGGCTTGATCTGGGTCGGGTTTGCGATGACGGATGTACTTGTTTTCTCTTGGGGTCTTCTTGTATGAAGGAGCTGGAATCAGACAGGCTGGAAACAAGGACCAGCCGGAATTTATGGCGGAGGTTAGCAAGGATGGGTGGTGGGCTTCTATGCGCCGATGATAACGAGTGCGTATGAGGCTCTGTAAGTAGACGATTGATCAATCGTACAATTTTCGCGTATACAACAACTACCTATTTGAACCAAGTCTTGAGCGATGCTGTGATTCGGGCATGACCATGGTGATATGGATAACAGTCGATTCAGATCAAACAGGGAGGCATTATAGACCAATGCAAATGCTAAGAAATTTGTGAGGATTATATTGCATTTGGTACGCCTTCGAGCTCTGTACGTCAATACTGAAGCACATGATGAACCTGTTGGCAAGGATTCTAACTGTCATCTATATCACCCTCATTCTAACATCAAGTCGCTCATAAGTCATGATACCAACAGACCACGTATGCGATATCACCAACTCCAAAAACGCCCTTTCCTCCAACAAGGTGTTAGATCATGACACGTATTACCCATCCACTCCTTTGTACTCGATATACACCCCAAGAAGCCTAAAACTCCTCCACGGCACAGTTGGGGTGGAGGACGTAGATGATATGCGCGGCTGATGAGGAGCCTTCTTCGCCGTCGGTGAGACCCTCGCCACGGAGAGCCATAAGGATGTTTTCCTAGGATCATATAGTTAGCACCGTCAACGCGATACAAGGCTTGTGTGTTTAACTTACCTTGACCATCTTCTTTAGAACCATGTTGGCCAGACCCTTCTCGCGGTGGTAATCGTCCTCGCCCTCGAGCTCATCCTCCTTCTGCTCCAGGTACCAATTCACCAGGTCCTCACCGTTGACGCCTTCGCCGCTACCGCTCTCGTCGTCGTTTACACGCTGGACAAACATGTTGACCATCTTGATGTAATTCTCATACGTGATGACATGCTTTCGCTTCTCCGGTGCGGCACTGCTGCCGTCAGGCTGCTGCTGCTCCTGCTCCTCTTCCTCCTCCATGGCCGCATCGCCTTCTCGATCACGGCCAGAGGCAGCGTCAGCAGCCCGGAGGAGCGTCTCGCCATCCTCCTGGGGCTCCTCATCGTACATCTCGACGTCGTCATGTTCGACAGAGATGATACTTTGTTTTAGGAGGGTGTAGGCCTCGACAACCATGTCGGGACTGATTTCCTCGACACATGCCACCTTGGCAATGGCCTCGGAGAGACGGATCATACTCTCGAGCTGACGCACCGTGATGCGGTACGAATTCTTGCCCACGCCACCCTGCGCGTCGTCTGCTCGGAGGTCCTTGTACTTCTCGACGAGAACCTCCTTGGCCTCGTCGGTGAACTCGGGGCGGAATGTCTTGGCGAAGCGGATGTACCGTTGGAGCTGCTCTGTGCTAAATTCGGGCTCGACAGCCTCATCGCGGAGTTGATGGATACCGACAATGTGCTCTGCAAGATGGCGATCGACGCTCTCGTTGCACTCATCGAGGACGACGAAGAATAGATCGAAACGGGACATGATGGGTGCAGACATGTTGATGTTGGAACGGAGAGTTGTCTTACGGTTGTAGCGACCACCGACAGGGTTGGCGGCAGCAAGGATACTCGTACGGGCATTGAGAGTGGCCTGGATACCGGCCTTTGCGATGGAAATGGTCTGCTGTTCCATGGCTTCGTGAATAGCAACTTGGTCTGCGATATCCATCTTGTCAAACTCGTCAATGGCGCAAACGCCGTTGTCCGCCAGCATCAGAGCACCCGCCTCGATTGTGAACTCGCCCGTCTCCTCATCCTTGACTACTGCTGCAGTAAGACCGGCGGCGGACGAGGCTTTACCGCTGGTGTAGACAGCGCGAGGTGCGAAGGAGCAAACGTACTTGAGGAATTGGGACTTGGAGGTCGAGGGGTCGCCGACGATGCAAATGTTGATGTCACCTCGGAGCTGCATGCCCTCAGGAGTGGTCTTGTGAACGCCAGACATGAGTTGGAGGAGCAGACCCTTCTTGACCACCTCGTGGCCGTAGACCATGGGGGCAAGAGATGCAACAAGGCGAGAGTAGATGCGGTCGCCGTGAACCATGGCACGCAGGTCGTCAATCTCGGAGGGGTTCATAGACGCTAGCACAGCAGCCTGGGCCTCATCGGGGCTTTGATCTCCGTCGTTCCCATTGTTCTGTGTCAGGGAACTAATGACGTCGGCGACAGCGCTCGCGGCTGACTGGCCAGACGAGGTGGCATCTGGGCTCACCATGCAAGCAAGGAAGGCCAGGCGGTACGTAAGGTCGCGTACACCCAGCGCCTTGAGACCGGTAACTCCACTTCCACCTGCGTCGGCTCCTCGAGGCGCGTTGCGATCGTCACGAACGGCAGTTGGTCGCAGGCCCGGGAGGCCCATCTGGCTGACATCTGGGACGACGATGAGGGCACCAGTGAAGATGCACTTTTCACCGGCCTTTGCTCGATCGACAATTTCGCCGCGGAGAATCACATCCATAGTTCGAGGCATACTGCCTGTGGGGATCTCGGAACTGTTCTCCTGGATTCGAACCTTTTGCCAATCGACAAAAGTGCTGCGCCGGATATCGAGCTGCCAGGCCACGCGGTTTTGACAGGTAGAGTTGGGGCATTGTGTAGGCTCCGTGTATCGAAAGGTCTGTTCGACATTGGGCACAACCGTGCGACAGGCTTCGCAGACGAATGTAGCTAGAGACAGCTCGGGGCGCACTTCTGATGTTCGGGTGACGGTGCCCGAGATGGACAGGAGCTGGCCGATATTGGTGGCTCGTAGGGCGCGCACCCTAGAGACCAGGGGCAGGTTATAGAAGGCGATGGAGAACAGCTTGTCGGTTTGCTGGTGCTCATTCTTGCGATGAGACGACTCGGACTGGCTGGCAGAGCCAAGGTGGCTGGCAGCTGAGGTAGTGAGGTTGCTCGAAGCGGTGGGCTGGCGATGCTCGCGGAAGTATAATGGCTCGTACTTGGCGATCATGTTGTGGAGGGCGGCGGTGATGAAAGGGAGGAATCGGTAATACGAGCGCATGATTCCATCTGAAAGACTGCCATTCTCCCATGAAGCAAGGTGGGCGTAGTCGACGTAGAAGGTGGACAGGGAGTAGGTGCGCATGCCCTTGATCTGGGCCACGTAGTACTTGTCTGTGGTGACGGCGCTGGGTGTAGGCGCGCTGGGCGTGGGAGCGCTGACAGGGCCCTCTGAGAAGCTATTGATGACCCAAGGTTAGACACTGACCGAGAAGCACGTCGCAGGGTGCTTGCTCACTTCTCAATGAAGGACTCAAAGTGATCCTGAACCAGTATGCCCACTCGGTCCTCGACGCGAGTGATGTCGGCGGTATTTGGGATTCTCGAGCGTCGTGGTACCTGGTCGTCGGCGAAACCATCGCCCTCGTCATCGCTGGGGGCTCCCATATTCTCCGAGGGCGGCCCCCGTGGGCGGGCTGACGATGACGAAGGGTATCCAAAGTTGCGCCTGGGGGTCGTGGCGGCCCTCGAGGGGGCGTCGGACATCATGAATCCGGCATCGCTGGGGGTGGCCATGGCGGCGACAAGGAGCGGAGAGTCTCGGCAGTGGTGCTTGGAGGAGCGGCGTGTTGTCTGCGATGCGCTGCTGAGACTTGGTAGTTGGGATGGATGTTGAATTGTCGATATCCAGTATCGAGGGGGAAGTTTTAGTTGCCAGGGCAAAGAAAGGCACGGACAGTGGGGGAGGTCAGGGTGAGGCAGGCGCTAATAATTTGACGCGTTGAAACGCGTCGAGGGGCTCTTGGCGCGACGCGACTTTAATTGAGTGCATGCGCCTGAGGCCAGAGGCTGACACCAATTAGGCGCCTACCCTGCAGAACTCCAAAGCGGCAAAAGTGTCGTCGATATTTGGACAATTTTTTATTAAGCATAGCGTTCTATACTATAAATTTATTATAAGAAGAAATTAAAGTTTAAAGTAAAGCTTCCTTTATTTAAGTTATAATATATAACGCTACTACTTTTACTAGCTATAAGGGAAT
>JAADYS010001252.1:207-23448 GCA_012931995.1 Fusarium albosuccineum
ACAGGCTTAGGTGCAGTAGTAACGAGACTCGGTGGCCGATACACCAATGAACAGGAGGCATGCTAATGGCCCTGACTCCAGTCATAGGTTTTAGGTCGGCTGTTCCAGTCTCGGTACCCAGATCTTATCTTATGTACCTAGCTATAAACACACATTTACCTGAAGTGTTCTTTACCATTATTCTTGTTCTGCTTAATATCCAAGTTCGATCATCGACTACAACCTGGCTTGCCAATTCAAGCTTAAACTTGCGATCGCGACCCTCNNGGCGGGGTAAAATATGGCTGGTACCTATGTGCCATAAGTGGCTATAATAGCACCGGGATTTGCCGATTCACCGACCCATCTTGCATTTCCAAGGACCCCAACGTGATAAGGTCTGCAGAAGAAACATCCCTAGATGAGGTCAGGGAGGCCAGTCAAAAGGGATGTCAAAAATGCAAAATCATCTATCTTTGCCATCCAGACTTCGACGTTGAAGAGGATGAACTTGCACTGGGGTGCTCGCCGGGATCTGCAGGTCTTGTCCGAGGTACCAGATACTTTGGCGAGGGTCGCAACGCGAGGTTCTTCCACCTCGGGGAAACTCAACTATTTTATCCTGTCGGTACACCGCCACCGTCTTGGAGTTATATCAAGCCAGGAAGGATATCGACGGCACCTCGTCGTGAGGAATATTCTACGATTCTGTCTTGGTGGATGACTGAATGTGTCTCGACTCATACGAAATGCCCCGGCGGTCCTACCAGGCTGCCACATCGTGTCTTGGACGTGGCTAGTGAGGATCACATCTTTCTTCACGTTTCCTCAGGAGAATCTGCCCCTTTCACAGCTCTCAGCCACTGTTGGGGTCGTTCGAGACACATGACGACGACTACGCTTAACGTCGATAGCCACCGCCAAGGGATCAAGTTTACCAGTTTTCCGAAAACCTTTCAAGACGCTGTATCTGTGACTCGAACCCTAGGAATTCGCTACCTTTGGATTGACTCGCTTTGCATCTTGCAGGATGACAAGACTGATTGGGAGGTTGAATCCAGTAAAATGGCCGATATATACGGGAACGCATATGTTGTTATCTCTGCATCGCAAGCTACTAACTCATCCGAGGGATTTTTGGATCGATCTGGCGAGTCCACATATTTGCACGCAGAGAATGCAGTTCAAATGGGGGAGATCATCAATCCTGATGGGTCGGTTTCAAAACTTTATCGACGGAAGATGGGCGGACACGGATATTATTGCGACGGTCGACACCATTCCAAACTTGAGGAGGAGCCTTTAACCAAAAGAGGCTGGGTGCTCCAAGAAAACATCCTGGCTAGGAGAATCATCCACTTTACAAAAGACGAACTCCTTTGGGAATGCATAGAGTGTCTCAAGTGCGAGTGCATGGAGGTTGACAACTCAATTATCAACACCAAATCGTCAGGGATGATCAGAGAAACGCAATATGTCACTTTTTCTGAGATCAACATGACTGCCGATAAGCACGAGCTTTGGTTGAATCTACTTCCCAAGTATTCGAGTTTGGGCCTTACCAAGGAAGCAGATCGACTGCCCGCCTTGTCCGGTTTGGCAAAAGCCTGGCAGGCCCGAGGTGCTGGTCAATATCTTGCAGGGCTCTGGAAGGATCATATCCTTGACTCAATTTGCTGGGCCGCCGACCCGTATTTTGAAAGACGGCGCGCAAGCGAGTATAGGGCGCCTTCTTGGTCCCCCTTCTCTTTGGAATTCTCCCACCCAAGTGATCCCAGCGAAACCGCTCGTCCCGGATTCTACTTTGGGTCTTCTCAAACGTTCACGTTGGAAACACAGTATACCAAAGTACTTGACGTTCGTTGTATTCCAGCTGGAAAAGATGAGACCGGATCTTTAACGGGTGGCTATCTTACTCTCCACGGCCCAGTCGGTCGTGTTTTCTCAACAGTCATTGACAATCAACATATTGACCTAGGCGGATATACCGTGGTAGTGAAGTTGGACATTCCGTTAGATACAAGCAAAACTCATGATCTAACATGGGTTCTACTTGGCCGCAAAAGTGATCAGACGCCTGTGGCCTTAATACTGAGCCTGTCAGAAACTGTTGACAATGCTTATGAGCGAGTTGGGCTATATAGTCCATTATATGAACATGATTTGGATAGGATTTTTCAAGGGAACAACGAAGAAACAATCAAGATTGTGTAAGAATAGAGGAAGGGGGGCAAATAAGGATAGCTGTAGCTGAAAAGAAAACCTAAAATGACTAACAGCCTTATCTTTTCTTTTCTTTTCTCATTAAATAAAAATGTGCGTACGTAGTTCTTATAAGCCACAGATGCACGTTAGTCTTTGTTCAAGCCTATGTGTCCCGGATTGCAAACTGTGACTAGATATTACTTGGCGATTATTGAAATTCCAATCTGATCTTCAAGATGCCATATTGGTATATCGGCTCTGGGTGGCCTGGAACAGACAAACAAATTCATAGTTATAACGAAGTCTTATCTACTAGATTTTAAAGGTTTCTTCAATAATTCTCGTGTACTAGAGTTGCTGTTCTATATCTAGGGGTTCAAGAGTTCTTCATGGCATCCATGGGTATTGAGTTCTTGTATTCAACTTCCTACATTCTCACTGACTATTGTACATATTGCTTTCCAAGTATCCAAAGTTAATGTCATCGATATCCTGATCCAACAACTTATACAAGGAGACGTTGCCTGAATATGGATCCAGTAGACTGCCAGTCCCGAAGAGGGGCTGATGTGGGTTATGGCCAGTGGAGTACTCGGACATTGGATCATTTTGAATTGCCTGGGGGGCTAGAAAGCCAAGAGTTGATAAATAGTCGTCAAAGGCGCCCGTTTCTGGCTCTAGAGTGAGAGTCCCCGACGAGGGCGAGGAAGCCTTTGCGTCTTGTCGTGCTTTGGCTCGCACATATGTCTGAGCAACCTTAAGGAAAACAGAGCATAGCTGATAGAACTTTTCAACGCCCTCAGACAGTCGCCGGGCAGGTTTGACTGAAGCAACAAAATCTTCAAGCAGCTCCAGATCGTCGTCTGTGGTGTGAGGATTGGCAATGACATTGCAAAAGACGCCCGTAAATGGGGTCAGCGGTGTGTGAAGAAGAACCCAGTGACAGTAGACAGTCCAGGCGTAGACGTTGGGCAGATGGTTGTAATTAATGTCTCGGCTCAGGCGCAAGCATTCGCGGGCGGCTTCAAGGGCGCGGAAACGGCGCGGGTGGCCCAAGGGAATGGCGTGCAAGGCCAAACTTCTATTTGAGACCATATTATTAATGGAATTCAAGGATTTGATCACGAGTCTTACAAGTTGCTGCAATGCATAAGGTCGTCGCCGAATATCATGAACTCGGCGCTCATCTCACGTCTTCGACGATCAAGGAACGGTAAATGATTGGAGAGGGCCTAGGATAGTGAGAAAGATTGACGATCCCAGCTTCGTTCGATACGGGCATACCTTGATCTTGCGCCCATGTATTTGTTCGAGCTCATCTGCCAACTCTTCGGCAATATGAGCCCGCTCACCCGGAGCAAGCGCCGAAGTAGCAGGCCCATACAACTGCATAGAGATCTTGCCCTGCACCCTCCCACATTCCACCCAGAACTTGACCATGTCTATCATTGCAGCCGGAAAATCGTCACTCGGTGTCGGCATGGGTGTGTCAATGTCAGAGTCTTGGAGGGCCGGGCCGCGGCCGAGCCGGAGCGAGGTATTGCGGTCCATGGTGTATATCGACCAAAAGAGGATGGCTTTACGGGTGAACAAAGGATCGCACTCTGCGTTCGCATGGGCGAGGCGGTTGTATCCTAGGACTTGACACATTCGTGCCGCGTTCTGAGTCAGTGTCCAGGACAAGGAGGGCTTGCACATGCCAATTGTAGTCGATGCCTGCGCCGTTAGCGAAAGTATTGTTGGCAGGCATCAGATCTGACTCACGGCAATCAACAAAGCTTCCGCTGCATCCATGGACGGCGGCGTCAGCATGGGAAAAGTCGCCAATGTTTGTAGCAGCATGTGAGAGAAGCTGCGCGCTAGGTTGTACCTGTGGTCCGCTGCTTGTGTTCCTCTCATGGCGCTGAACTCGGTACAGATGTTGGACATGATGGCGTAGACTAGAAGTTTGTCCGTCGGTGAGCCTTCCTGGCCTTCTTCGTACATGACCTGGCATTTTCGGCAGAAGTCTTTGAGAACTGCGGGTGACAACCAGTTGGACACGGCTTGCTTTTCTCCTGCGTTACAGCGTGAGTCAAATGGCTATGTAGGTTGGTCCTTGATAAAGGACTTTCCAACGTACCTTCCACTACTTGCAGAACAGCTTTCACTTGCTCCCAAGTTGGAGGGTAAGTTTCTGTGGCGTCTTTTGTTGGTGCAGTAACAGCTGGGCTTTTCAACGGACCGCTAGTGTCATGCTGCGCACGATCAATAATACCACTCAGCGATTCCAGTGCAGACTTGATATCCGGGTCATGTAGGATGGATGGTTCTCGGCCGACGGCTTGTTCAAAGGTCTTCTGTGCCGCTATGGACTCGGCATGGATGCCGGTATGGCCCGCAGGAGGCACTTCTGGAATCAAGGATTCTTCCAAAACGAGAGGACTTGGGGCATCTTCCTTGGCCTCTACCGACGAGCATGATGGGGCATGGGATGAGTGTCGCAATAGTTGCTCGATGCTAGCCAGTCGACTTTCAATACGGTCGATCTTCTTCTCACTGCAAACACATTCAGTCTTCGCTTTGATTGTCGGACGGCAAAACTCACTAATGCTTGGTGACATGAACCCTGTCTTTGGGCTCCTTGGCACGTTGGGTAGTCGTCCGACATGCTGGTGCCTATGAGTAAGCATCTGTCGACTTCGTGGCGGTATTGCCTACCTAGTCCAGCAGCTCGGCAATGGGAACAGGGCGAGCCACGGTCACATCGAGTCTTCCTTGTCCGGCATTCATCGCACTTGCATGGGTATTGTCAGGTGAGAACGAATCGGTTATAGAGGAGGTTCGTACCGCTCGCTGAGAGGTTACGCTAGACGAAAGACCAATTGGTGCGAAGCAATCTTCCATATCAACAACACTGTAATCCAGTTAAGAGGCCGGTTCCAAGTCACGGAGTGTCTGTAAGTGGCGGGCGAGCTGCATTTAGAGGCTTCGGTCTCCGGCGGAACCGTCGGATTCCACGGATTCCGGTCCGAAAAGGGTATAGTCATGACCCCTTGACTGTCCTACCGTCATCGATAATCTAACAACATACCGGACTCTGAACGGACAATTTCAAAATGCCGACATAACGAGTAGATTTTGGGCAAGATGGTCTTGGAATACTAGAGTAAATACCAATTATGCGCGGGCGGAAATCGTGATTGCCAAAGTCCAGTTCAAACGGCATCATAATATAAAGCTAGATCGCTTCATATCTCCCCCCGAGGTAGTATTTCTTCCATGCTGTTGTGTAACTTTATCGTTCTTCCGTGGAAAAATCAGCAGTTGCAGCCATGTCTTCGGAAGAGAAAACCAACTCCAATATGCCCTACGATGAGAAGCCCCCTCCCGTTGATCAGTCACCCAAGACGGAGGAAGATGCCACCAAGACAAAAGACACTGAAGGAGGCGGGAGCGAATACTTTGTAAGAGCCTTACAAAACAAAGTAGCAAGCATTGCACTGACTGATTACCTAGCGCATATTCCGTTACGCCGATAGTCTCGACCGTCTTCTATATGCCATCTCCTTCACAGGTGCCATCGCAGTTGGCGCAGCCCTACCACTGATGACACTGGTTTTCGGATCATCAACAAGCGCGTTAAACGACTACGCATCCGGCCAAGGAGATCCTCAAGACCTCCAAGATAGTGTCAATCACCTAGTTCTCTACTTTATATATCTATTCATTGGACGCTTCGTCATCGGCTACGTCGCAACGCTGTGCATCTGTATCGCAGCGACCCGAACGACCAACTCATTGCGCAAAGCATTTCTGGAGAGCTTGTTAAGGCAAGAGGTAGCGCATTTCGATACACAGGGCAACGGGGCTGTGGCGACGCAAGTCACGACTAGTAGGTGCAGAGAACCATCAGGATGGCTTTTTCTAACGCTGTGGTAGACGGACACCGTATTAATCAGGGTATCGCTGAGAAGCTGTATACCATGGTCATGGGCATTTCGCTCTTCTTTTCGGCATACATCGTTGCTCTGGCTGTTCACTGGAAGCTTGCTCTGATCACGATGAGCATCGTGCCGGCCATTGTCTTGATTGTAGGAGGATGCATTCGGCTTGATGCTCCCATAGAGGCCCGGATCGTGAGTCCAACAGTCCTTGGTAGGCCCTGCTTTTCTAACGTGTTATCCCTTCCAGGTTCGAATCTACTCCCGCGCTGCAACCCTCGTCCAAGACGTGCTAAGTTCCACAAAGACCATCTATGCGTTCGGAGCACAGCACAAGATCGTTGAGTGGTACGACAAGTACCTTCAAGAAGCGCACAATGAGGGCAAGAAGAAGTCAATCCTCTACGGTGTCCTCTTCTCATGCCAGACATTTCTGGTCATGTCAGGAACAGCGCTTGCTTTCTGGGAGGGGTTCCGTATGTTCCAGAGCGGAGAGATCCAGGACGTCGGCACTGTCTTCACGGTCGTGCTCAGCGTTACTCTGGGTGCGACTTCAGTCCTCTTCTGTATCCCGCAGATCGGGGCCATCACAAATGCATCGTCTGCTGCGGCCGAGCTCTTCTCCATTATTGATAAGCCATCTCTGCTGGACCCGCTCTCCTCTGACGGTAAAAAGCCTGCGGCCTGCAGTGGCGAAATCGAGTTCCGCCACGTTAGCTTTGCATATCCGACGAGGTCTACAGCGCCGGTGCTACAGAACCTCAGCCTTTCCTTACCCGCTGGAAAGACTACAGCTCTTGTTGGTCCTAGCGGGTGCGGCAAGTCGACTCTGGTTGGGTTACTGGAACGCTGGTATCAGCCTACGTCGGGTCAGATCCTCCTCGACGGCTACAACATTGCCGAGTTCAACACACAATGGCTGCGAAGCAATATGAGGGTCGTGCAGCAGGAGCCGACTCTCTTCCAGGGCACAGTTCTTGAGAACGTAGGCCAAGGCTTAGTTGGCGAGCAATTATCGTTGACGGAGGAGAGCCGCGTGAAGCTAGTCGAGCAAGCATGCATCGCTGCAGACGCACATGACTTCATCAACAGGCTGCCCGAAGGCTATCACACAAAGATAGGCGAGCGCGGAAGCATGTTGAGTGGTGGGCAGCGCCAGAGAATCTCGATCGCCAGGAGTATCATTTCGGATCCAAAGATCTTGCTGTTCGACGAAGCAACAAGCGCGCTCGATCCTCGCGCCGAGAAGGTCGTCCAGGAAGCTCTAAACCGCGTGTCGGCGAACAAGACAACCTTGATCATTGCGCACAAGCTTGCAACCGTCATGGCAGCTGATAACATTGCTGTCATGGCTAACGGGGTAGTGGTTGAACAGGGAACGCATCGTGAGCTCATTAAGCGGGATGGCTTGTATGCTGCTATGGTGCGTGCACAGGATCTCGGGTGTGAGGCAAGGGAGCAGGACCATCTTCAACATGTTCATGAAGGAGCCTACGGCAATGATGCGGACAACGAACTCATTGAAGCGATCCCTCATGAAAAGCCTCTCGAGGCCACACGGATGTCTGCCGAGGACAGGCTCAAGCATCTCACCGCCGGCACCGCCGGCTACTCGCTGGCTAAATGCATCATCACCATGCTCAAGGAACACCGAGACTTGTACCGCTGGTACGCAGTACTCGTCTTCGCATACGTGATCCTCGCCGGCACGTACCCAGCACAAGCCATTCTCTTCTCCCGCCTCATCAAGACATTCACACTGCAAGGCTCGGATGCAAAGCAGCAGGCCGACTTCTACGCTCTCATGTTCTTCGTTCTGGCGCTTGCCAACCTTGTCGGGTATTTTTGTATCGGGATAGCTACGAACGTCATTGGCCAAGTCCTGACATATCGCTACCGTCGAGAGATGCTGGAGCGTGTGCTTGACTTTGACCAAGACTTCTTTGACTGTTCCGAAAACTCGTCCGGCGCCTTGACGGCGAAGCTCTCCTCCGTACCGTCGGCTGTTCAGGAGTTGCTGTCGGCGAATATCGGCCTCATTGTCAATGTCATCATCAACGTTATTGCCAGCAGTGCGTTGGGTATCGCGTACGGTTGGAAACTAGGCCTCACCCTGGTATTTGGCGGCCTCTCCATCATTGTTGGCAGTGGATACATCCGGATCCGATTAGACCAAAAGCTCGAGGCTCAGACGGGGAAGGAGTTCACGAGTAGCGCGGCTTTGGCGGCGGAAGCTGTTACATCAATCCGGACTGTAAGTCTGTTGACGCTCGAGGGGCCCATCGTGCGCAGATACAGTGAGAGTCTGGATGCCCTCACCTCCAGGGCCATTCGAAACTTGGTAAGTGGGCTGCGGTGTGAGATATAAGCAGTGACTAACATCTTGATGCCACATAGATACCAACACTTGTTCCTTATTCCTTTTCGCAGTCTGCCGACTTTCTCGTAATGGCTCTCGGGTTCTGGTACGGCTCCCGACTCATCGCAAGCGGCGAGTACACTGTGACACAATTCTTTGTCATCTTCATTTCCGTCGTCTTCGGCGGTCAGGCTGCCGCGCAATTTTTCACATGGACTACATCAATCACAAAGGCGAAAGCGAGCGCAAACTATATCCTCTGGCTAAGAACACTCAAGTCCCAAATTTGTGAGACTGAAGACAACCGGGGTCGGGGGCCACCTGGCGATGATGCCCTCGTTACAACCGAAAACATGGAGTTCCGGTACCCTCAGCGAGAAGATGTGAGAGTGCTACGGGGTTTTTCTATCAACATCGAGCCCGGGACGTGCGCTGCGTTTGTAGGCCCATCTGGTTGTGGCAAGAGCACAATAATCTCACTCCTGGAACGCTTCTACGACCCATCGTCTGGCCGCATCACGCTAAACGACCACGACATCTCACTCATGTCCCCAAGCCTATACCGTCGACACATGTCCTTGGTCCAGCAAGAGCCACCTTTATATCCAGGATCAGTCCGCGATAACATCGAAATCGGTCTGACTCACAAACCATCCGACGACGAGATGCTCGAAGCATGCCGGCAGGCCAACATCCTGGACTTTATCTCGTCATTACCCGAAGGTCTAAATACGCCATGCGGGTCACAAGGTCTTCAGTTCTCAGGTGGCCAAAGGCAGCGCATTGCCGTTGCTAGGGCACTGATCCGGAATCCGCGCCTGTTATTACTTGACGAGGCGACTTCGGCGTTGGACTCGCAGAGCGAGCGAATGGTGCAGGAGGCGCTAGATAAAGCAGCGTCAGGGCGAACAACGGTTGTTGTGGCTCATAGGATGAGCACTATTAGGCGTTCAGACATCATCTTTGTCATTGAGGATGGTCGGATCACCGAAGTGGGGACTCATGAGGAGCTGCAGCGGCTACAAGGACGGTACTATGCCATGTGTCTGGCGCAGTCTCTGGATCAGCCATGAAGGGATTATCTGAGAAGAGTCGGAGTGATGTTTACAGGGGTTGATAGTTTGCCGGGTTAATGTAGGAAGCTTTCACTTATTGCAAATCAGGATGCTGTTGTCTAATGTCTGTCTGTACCATAGTGTTAGACTGAGATATTTCTGGGCCTGTTAAAAAAATTTGGTTTCTAAATATGGCCGCGGGCAAGAATTTGAAAATCTTTGAGCACTCATCATATCTTCCAATACTGGGTCGGTAAGGTGAATGTCAAGAATGATGGAATACTGGCAAGAACCCTATAGTCGTTGCAGCGCAACCCGGAGCTGAGATACGTACGTAAAATGAAACCATAGAGCCAATGCGAGCTTAAATGTCTTGGAGGCTCACCTGGTGAGTGGTATTTGCTCTCATCCAAGACCGAAATTGAGAGCAGGTTAGCCGACACAGTTTCTTCCTGGCAGTGCTGCTAGTTTTGTTTCCTGCAAAATATCATTCTACCTACTTCAGATCAGATGTACTCTGATGCGTCCTGGGATTATATGACCAGCGAGGAGTGTGCTCACACCTACTCTTTCATATAGACTAGTGGTTTTAATAGACGACTTTTGGCGTATCAGCAAGACATACTGATTGATGCCGCCGTCGCTGTTCTTGTCCTTGCTCGTCCCAACCACAACACACCTGTCCCTGACAGGATCAAATCTGTAGTCACCCAAGTCCATAATTGATCTTTTTGAGAGTTCAACCGTATCTATGAAGAGTTTGCTGGCATGAGCAACTAGCCGTCCATCCCATTGACTACTGTCGTCGGGAGAGGTGAAGGGACGCTGCAAATTACCCGTCCAGTTGACTCGACTGAACTGGATTTTCATGTACTGAATTTTGCCCATGTAAGCCATCCATGACCAGGAAGGGACCGCATAGATCTTGTCATACTTTATCCGTGCCATCCCACCTGATGTTCCGGCCTGCCAAAGCAAGGTTCTCTCGAAGAAGGCCCAAATAATGCCATAAGTTGCCTCGAGTCCATGCCCCTGCTTTAGATCGAAAATGCGAGAGAGTCGTTTTTGTAGCCCCAGAATCGCCTTCGAACGATCCGAAGGCTTGGTGAGTTGGAGTCCGCTGTAGAACTGGTAAATGTACTGGACAAGTCTGATGCGCTCATCCTTATAGTACGGTAATATGTAGCTTGGGAAGTCCGAATCACCAAGAACTTGCGATTGGCGACTGCAAGTAATAAGTCGGTCAGCAAATGGTCCACTTACTGCTTTTGCTTGGAGTATACGTACTTGCCCAGCTGGGCGAGAGTCTCGCAGTAGATGCCCCGACCACATTCCCAGTACACTTGCCTTGACGTGAAGTGAATAGTCCGACGGGCTAATGCTCGTTCCTGAAAAACCCACCCACGTGTGTTCAAAACACTTTTTTCCACATGGGCCTGGAAATCGTCTATAGCATCAGCCAAATGCAAAGGACCCTGTGGGATTTTGACGGTGATAGCGGCCCTTTGAGCCTTATCGAGAAATCCTTCTCGAGAAGAAGTAGCAGAACTTGCTGCGATGACGCAATATGCTGAGCTAAAAACATCTTCCATCCTGCCAGCTTCTAGTTCCCAATCATTATTATCTCCTTGAATGATACATAGAGAGTCGATCCAGAGATATGTGATCCCTAAGGCACGTGTGACTTTTACTGCGTCCTGAAAGGTCTTCGGTAGTACATCATGTGGGATATCCTTCTTCAGACTCTCGATGTTATCAGCGGACGTGCAGAACATCTTTTCCTTTGACGGATTACCCCAACAGTGACTCAAAGCGACAAATCGGCCCCTGGTATTGTCATCAGTCTCGACTAATCGTAAAAAATCGTTGGCATTCTTGCCAACGTCTACCAGCCTTGTTGGCATTGTTAGTTCATTGTCGCGGCCGGGGAGGCAGTTGTGAGTTGCATCACACAGATGAGTCCACCCATTCAAAAGTTCAAATTGCTGGGAGCTACCAGATATTGGAAGAAGGGGCAGCCCTAGCTGTGCATATGATGGCACATACTCATGAGGTCCTAAAGCAAGTAAGACATAAGTACATGTAGGACTGGGGAAGGTTACAAACCCGGCTCATGGTATATAGAAATAACGGCGGTACCGTAAGAACTCAATCGGAATGTATGAGAAGCATCGTCCCGAGAAAGTGTCACTCTGCCGTGAGGCTTGCACGTAGGCTTGGACAAACAGCGATATAAAAAGTGGCAGAGGGAGCAGTCATCGGAGCTAGATTCCAGATCTTGAACACTTCGATGTAAGTCCAGGTATAGCGATCCAAAATCAAGGTTGCTGCAAGACTGACATATCCTTGAAGCGTCAACCATGGGCCGTAGAGACGGCCAGTCGAGACATGACATGAGACGACTCGCCCAGTCGTTGTCCGGCATGCTCCGCCATCGACTGTCGAGTTTACTTGTGCGCTGGGATATTCAGCTATCAGCTAAGAGATATTAATTATCTCTTTGTTCAACTTACAGGCTGTATCACGTTAGGAACTGCGGTTATTCTTGCGCCGGGGCTTACTAGCATTCTGATCGCGTTAGCGGCACCGGAAACATCAAAGAATAGTACAGTTGAATCCACTCACATACTGAGACTGAGATTCAAGTTAGCAACTTATCAGCCAATGCTGATTGACGGGCCCAACTTACTGGATCTGAAACCTTCGGGCCAGACTTGCCGGCCGGACCCTTCGTTCTCGGCTTCGTTCTCGTCTCCTTTCTCGGCTTCTTTCTTGTCGGGAGTGCGACATCAGTTTCGGACGTATTGGACCTCTTCGAAACTTTGGCCTGGATTCCCTTCAATTTTGTGACGAGATCACGAGCGTTGATACGACTTTCTTCAGGAACCAACATTCTTTCGGAGATCAGGCCAAGTAAGGCTTGGAGTGATGGCTGGTGGGCTGGCTGAAGTTTTTTGATCCATTTGTCAACCGCCGGGTTCCTCTTGCCGTTGGGCTGCCAGAATCTACTAGAGTCATTTTCATTCTGCTTGAGATTTCTGCGGAACTCTTGTAGGTCTTTCCAGTCTCGCAAAAGCCAAACGGAGAATTCCAAGAACACGCAGCCCAAACCCCAGATGTCATACAGTCGAGATACTGGTTTCCCTTGCTGATAACTTGGCGTCTCAGGCGGGTCATACATTAATGTTCCGTACTTGGTAGTTGTAGCGATAAACCGCTTGTTCGTGTAGTCTTCATGGACCTTTGCAAGACCGACGTCAGCAACAACCAGAGTCATCTGCCCAGAGCCACCATCATGAGTCTTGAAACACAGAATGTTGGCTGGCTTAATGTCACCGTGTCGAGTATTTTTCTTGTGGAGCTCCTCGGTGCCCTCACAAATACCTTTCATTTGATTGATGGCCCAGGAAATAGACCTGTCTTGAGCAGCAGCTAGGCCAGCCTCCCAGAAGCTCTGAAGACTTCCTTCCTCAGCCCAGGGGAAAACAAAGTATCTGCCTGTGCCCTTTTTATATGCAGCAATAGCCTGGATTAAGTGAGGGTGTTTTAGTCTCCTCATAGTTTCCAGTGTTACCATTTCTTTGACGTAGAACTTTTCCACGTCTGTGACACCAGGGTCTTTAATTGCCAATTCCTTCAGCGCAACCTCGATGTGATGTCCATTTACCCTGGGCTAATGAGTCTTGTAAGCCGGTTACTTCTAGAGAGGCGTAAAAGTCAAGCTGTACCTTGCAGATGTCATCTAGGTTCTGATTATCAACGTGTAGTTTAACTTTCTTGATGGTCCCGAAGTAGCCGTCTGAAGTTATGGGTTTGGTTGAAAGGATGAAAGGGAGTCGGTGGTTGGCGTGAAACTCGTAGCGGAACCGATTTCGCTTGAACACCGGCGCTAAGAAAATCCATTGGTCGCGTGTAAAGTCTTCACATTGTTTATCCTTCCAACGTTTGAAGGCTGCCACTGCGCTTTTTGGTATCCCACTTGAGGTTCCACTCGGATGTAGCTTGGAAGCTTCGTTCTCATCCGTTATGCGGATAGGGAGGTGAACGTCCTTGAACTTGGCCGCTTGAAGTGATTTGATTTGCTCGCTAGCCTCGATGTAAAGGAGCGTTAAAAACACCCTGCTCCCCCGCGTCATGACATAATTGGTCAAGTCATCGATTAACCTCGTCTGGTCGTCGTTTCCTGAGATCCATTCTATAAGGGTGGATCGCACTCTTGATTCTTGAATCAATGATTGTAGTTTGGATTCCGGTAAGAAGCGCTCGAAGCCTTCAGCGACCTCATTCGTAGAGCCGTTGGCCAGCGAACGCTTGATATCACGGCGGGTGATAGGTGCCAAAGAATCTTGTGGGGCCATAGTTTGGATGCAGTAGCGGAGGAAGCAGCTGAAAACGATCTCATCCATTAAAGAAGGGTTCAGTGTGCAACAAGCCAGATGATGGGATGGTGTTCGCTAGATATAGTTAAGCGCTGCACTGCCCCATCGTGCATCAGAGCTGAGGTAGATTGACATGAATAATTGATTGTAATTTCTTGAGTCATCATGCATGCATCTGTGCCATGCTGGCATTGCGGCCACCCAAGTATGCCTTACCCGCTCAGATGACGCCACGCCCACAGCCGCCGATCGAGCCTTAGCGAGTATGCAGGTTTGACCAGTTTGGTGTTTGTATGGGTGTCAACAGAGACCTTCCTTGCGCCGTCGCGTCGAGGCCTGCCCCGAGTGTCACACCAATTTCAACCCCATGAATGGAAAAGACTTGCTAGCCTCCGGGGCTGTGCATGTCTTAGGTAGTTTTTGTGACTTCGTGGCAAATTCGGGCCTTTTTCCTTTTGGGGGAAGATATCAGAATACCTATATCAGGGGCTCACGTCACGCTTCGGCTCATGTCACAGCTCTCGGAAGTGGGATTAGCTGTCTGTTGCCTACAAATGATTGCATTCTCGTAGTATTTATTCTTGTAATTACTAAAAAGGATACCGCTTGTATTCGTAGTCCCCGCCTGTCTAACGCCAAATTCCGCCCCATGTCCTAACCAACACATCTAGATCTAACAAGGGATCATCAGTCTCCCTAATGGAGTAATTTGTTCAATATCTTACATCAAATCACCTGCCTGTTCCTTTGATCTGAATTCGAATCCGGCCGTTTCAAGGACACTATGTACACGTCGTTTCGCATCTCAAGGCTTTGCATCTCGTAGCCATACCTTTGGCAGAGAACTTGGAGGTTTTTGACGAGGTCGTGTGGATTTTGAATGGAAGACGATTGAATGCGGTACTCTATGGGTTTCATGATAAAAAGAGATAGAAGATACAAACGGTGATAAAAGAAAGAAAGAAAGAGGAATGAGCAGAGGAAATATCGGAGGCGCGACAGGCGGCCTTTTATCCACTCTTGGGGCCACTCGAATACCCCTTTCGGCTTTGTGTGCCAGAAGCAGGAAGGTAATTGGTTATGCATCCTCCATTCGCCAGTCTGTCGGCCGCCTCGGCCGCCTGAACATCATGTGCCACATCGCAGTCAACACGGCCCGCCAACAATTGTAATCTCCATTGCCCCCGCGGGCCCGTTTCTAGACGTAGGCACACAGGGGAAAAGGCCCCGTCAGCTTTAAAGTTTCATCCGCGGTGCCTTATTGTAAATAACTCCACCTATTGTCCCATGCCTCAAAATGCCTACTTTTCATCTTTCGTGGCCGAAATAGACTGTTTTCTCTTTAGGGAATGATGGCCCCCAAGGGGTCGGTGAAGTTGCCAAGGCTTATGGCTTTGAGGGGCAACTCGTATCTGCAAGACCAGTCTTCGGCTATGGCCAAGTTTCTTCAGACATGAGACCAACAGTCTGCATTTTATACATCCTCCTTCTTGTTCTGCCTCGGTGCTTCTCCACCAGTTTGCAGAACTTCAGAATTTGGAGAGGCATCATCGGCAAGAACAGAGGAAGATAAGCGCCCCGGACGGACGAATTGCCGAGCCTGATGTGAATGAAGCCTATCAGGAAGCATGTAGTGGATGGTGAGAAAATTAATGTCTCAGCCTCTCAGCTGGCCAAGGCCTTCGGACCATTGCCCGGTCCCGCTGTGGTCTACTTACGCTGGTTGGCACAACTTGGCACAAGGCTCTGAGAAGACCTTGCCGGCGTGAAATGAGTTCTTGCCCCGTGCACGGTATTTCTGGTCAAAATTTCGGTCCCGGTAATAGTTTGTGGCATCTCTTATTATACTTGATACCTCGTCTCTGAACTTCTTTATCATATTATATCGGCTCGAATACTTACTTAATTATCACGCGATTTTCGCAGCAAACCGTGTACAACACTGCCCATGCTCCCCATGTCGCACAACCAAGCTCTAGTACAACGTTTCACAGGCGGTTTATTTTAAAGTGAAATAGCCATTACTTCATATCAAGGGGGAAATGAGTCGCAGACGGGAAGACGCGGTTCGCCGGGAACTGCGGTCACGCCTACGCCCGAAGATGAGCGACCCGGATTATCGAACACAATTCCTTCCACGCAATGACCTGCACGATGTTTTGTCTGCTCAAGTTGTAGAAGAAATCATTGAAAACATCTGCCACAAGAAAAACTTTCCCCGAGTTGACGTAAGACGAGAAATCTTTGGTGAAGATGGAGGAAAGTGCCGTCTCAAGATTCTCGGAGTACTTATTTTCGTCAAGGCCAAGCACATCATAAATTTCTTTGAACAAGGCGTTTTCGACACGAACCTCCCGTTAAAATCCGATGATAACATTTTTAGTGGTTGGCAGCAAGTAGACGTTGAGGGCTTCTGCGAAAAGCAATATGTGGTGCTTGCCCCGGTTTTTGACTTGAACCCACCCGAACATCACATATTCGACGATCGACAAGTTCGTATGCCTTTCTTGAACGTCCTCAAATCGAACCCCGAGTTGCGTGGAGCGTATGGGGATGTGTCGAAAATCAGTATTCACCATCACCACCATAACTGGAATAAGCATCTGGTAAGGCCCAGTCTACTACCATATCCATTTTTGGCTAATCTTTTCAGGATGACGAGCAATTCAATCACAACGAAGTCTCCTGCTTTGCTCTAAAGCGCTTCTATCCACATTCCGATAACGCGTTCGAAGATGAGAGGAGAGCATTGCTGCGATTCACTTACCCAAATCGTGGACACGAACACATCATCAAACTTCTACTCTCCTACCAGATAAAAGATGTCTGTTATTTAGTATTCCCCTGGGCCAAGCATAATCTGGTCCAGTTCTGGAAGAACACTCGCAGTGACTTCACACCACTTTTGCAGCGATGGCTCATCGGTCAATGCCGAGGAATTGCTGATGGGTTACTCAAGGTTTACCAACATGGCTCTTGGAAAGGAAACGAATCTATATCGGCGACTAAAATCCGGGGCCGGCACGGAGATATCAAGCCGAAAAACATACTCTACTTCGAAGGACAGGGGCAGAAACGGGGACGACTAGTGATTGCCGACCTCGGACTAATGCGTTTTCATTCGGAGGACACTCATCAGCACACTCTGGCAAAGGATGTCTCATGCACACGGACATACCGTCCACCCGAGGTGGACGACGATGATCAGCCCGTAGTGAGCCAGGAGTATGACGTCTGGACTCTGGGTTGTGTCTACTTAGAGTTCATTACATGGTATTTACTTGGATACGATGCCATATTCGAGGACTCTTTCTGCGCGTCCGACGGGCAAAAACGCGAGAGCTTCAGTACTCTGAGGCTGAAGGAAGACGACAAGCGCCGCCATTTAGCCCAAGACAAGTTTTTCAACTGGGCTGAGGACTCCGCCACCTTTGTGCTTAAGAATTCAGTCACAGAGGTAGGTATTGGCCGAGTGTCGGCCCCGGAAAGACAGTTGGCTAAGCACCAACAGTGGATCAAATACTTGCGCGGGCAGCGGCGGTGCTCCAAAGCGATCGGCGATTTCCTCAGTCTGATCGAGGGGGACATGCTATTGCCAAACCCTCAAAGCCGATGCAAGATGCCAACAGTGAACTTCAGGTTGCGTAAGATATCTGATAGATGCAAGGAAGATCCAAACAACTATCTAGATGACCAAGAGTCTACACTGAGTCCTGGCATCAATCAGTTCCCCCCTATATTCACCAACCAGGCAAGCCTTCATTTGGTCCCGATGCATTCCATGCACTAATACTATATATAGTCGAAAGATTATTCTGGTCCTCCCGAGGGTATCAGCCTGACCCCTACCAGACTCCAGCAAGATCATCACAATTCGGACTTTAACTTCCTCGAAGCTACTCTTTTCAAGGTGTCTAACACCGAAATTATCCACGATGGGAATGAACCAGCTAATGAGCCGCAATCAAATCAATACCTCTTACTACCTGAAAATAGTTTTAGGTCAGGCAATGGGTCCCCAAGCGTCCGTGCTTCTATGTCTGGGTCTTCTGAACCGTCGGTGTCAACTCGACACCCGGGGAGGGACCCAGACCCGATCGAGCCAAGACAGCCCCGGCAGGACACCCCAGCAACCTCGAATCAGACAGCTTCGTCGCGGACAAGATCTTCCTACGAGATCAACGCCGATAATGCGGTATTGAGAAAACGCGAGGATAATTCCACCGAGGGCGTAGCAACTAATCCAGACTGCCATGTGGATGGGAATATTAGAAAAATCGCCGGTCTAAGTGACGACGTTACCCCGACTAGCGTTTCCGATCATCGAGCTATTTCGAGACGGCGTCGTATGGTGAAACGTGTCAAGAAGTTGAGAACCGGGTTCAATGAGCTAATGAAGGCACTCAAAGGGATATTTGGCAAGTCCTTGGAGTGACAATGCAGGGAGTGGCGTATGAGGATTACCTATGTTGAAGATTTAGAGATCGACTAGACAAGCTGCCACGTAATTCACAATCTTCTATGGAATCATCCAAGAGGTCCAGATATTAATGGCGCAAAGGTGGAATAGAAGCTACGGAATATCTTGCAGTTGACTTGTTAAGCCCCTTATGACTGATATCAAGAGAATTAGATAGAGTATAGCAAAGGTATTATTATGATGCAAAGCAAGCCTTTAGCTATTTTGTGAAGATTTTTAGATTATATTACTTTATACTTTACATGTATTTGATCTCGCCTTCACATTTCAACGACCAAGGTCAAGGCTATCAAAGTTGTTTGGATGGTTTCGATTTTTGTTTTTATATGTTACCTTTACAAATAGGCACAATGTATGTCCTCAACAGCAGCCACCAGAGCCGCAGCCGTGCCCATGGCTATGCTGATGATAATCATCCTCGTGCGACTTGGCAACCCCCTCAGCTTCCTTGCTCAAGCAGCTAACATGAAAAGCGCTCAACTTGATCAACCTCGGCATCTCTCTCAACAGTCCAATATTCTCCTTGAAATCCTCAGTCTCGCGGAACTTTTGGTGAGCCTCGACACTGGGCCAGCCGATGAACGCAACAAGCATGGCACCCGTCTTTTCCTCGTCTCCCTTTACGGGGACGTCATTCTCAACACTCCAGCCGTAGCTAATTCCGCGCCAGTCGGGAGAGTTTTTGAGGGCCTTGCCGGCGAACTCTTCTAGGCGTCTTGTCGCGGTAGCACGCGCGGCGACATCGTAGTCTGGGGGAAAGAATGCGAGGAGGACCTCGGTCACAGGCGAACGGGCCTTATCGAGAACATCCTCCGGTGGGAAAGGGTTGACAGTGATGTGCTTGTTCATGTACTTGGTGAAGTCGACATAAGGGTTGAGAGACTCGATGATGGGGCCATGCTCCCTAAAGATGTCAGCTGTAACCCTATAGTGGAGTATAAGAGAGACTCACTCGGTCTTGCGATAATTCTTGTGATGTTCAACAGACTCCCAGTCCAGAAACAGCCACAGAGTAGAAGGATTCTCAATCTCAAGACCAGTGTAAACCCGGCGTGCACCGGGCTGCTTCAGGGCTGTGGCAATTACATTGGCGTAGACCTTGCCAGCTTCCGTGGACTCGTCAAAGCAGGTGACGCCGTCATTGAGAGTGACGTAGGAGAATTCCGTTACGTTGGTGACGTTGCCAGCCATGTTGGAGAAGGTAGGATTGAGAGACGGGGAGAAGGTGTCGTGGTGAGGTGACGGAGTGAGGGGGAGGGGTAATAAGGTGAGGTGACATCAGTGGGGGTGATCCACGCTACATCGACATTCCGTTTGCCCGCATGGGAGAATGGAACACCACAACATTGTCTCACGATCATGAGACTTGACTCGGTCAAACAAAGGTACAATTGCTATCATTACAACAAGTATGCTACGCTCAAACAAGACGCTAGATGCTTAAGATCTTCCCTGCTTTCTAAGTCCGTGTCGCTGCAGCCAATTTGGGTGATGCTCCTCCTCCCACTTCTTCTCAGCCCTCCTCAGCGTCGACGAGACATCCCAATAATCTCGCTTCTGCGCCAGATCTCGAGGCGTCCTGCCCTTGTTGTTCTCAATCGTCGGATCCGCCCGCCAATCTCTCAGCACTCGGATGACTTCCCTCCTCTCATCGTCTCCGTCTCTTGCAACACTCGCGGCATAGTGCAGCGGCGTGCGCCCATCGGTGGTCCTCGCGTTGGGGTCTGCGCGACCGTCATCGACGAGGAATTCGACAATGGCAGCCGAGCCAAACTTTGCGGCGAGATGCAATGGTGTGCGGCCTCCGTTGGCGCGCGCGTTGCAGTCGGCGCCGTGGTCGAGGAGGAGCATGGCGATGGCGAGGTGATCGCGCTCTGCGGCAAGGTGCAGCGGTGTCAGGCCCTGGAGGTCGCGCGTCAGTGTAGATGCGTCCTGTAGTGCTTCGCCACAGGCGCTGATGTCGCCGTTCCAGGCTGCGTCGAGGAGAATGTCTTCGGGGTCATCTTGTGGCTTTTGATGTTTCGATACCGCGGCGTCGGGTTCAAGAGGCTTTACACCCGTGGGTTCTTCCTCCTTGGGCTCATCCTTCTTTGGTGGGTCGTTGGACTCTGGCGCGGAAGGCCCAGGCGACGATTGTGGTGCCTGGGCTGAATCAGCCTCGGGCTTGTCTTTTTCTTCGGTCGGGGCCGCCGTTGGAGAAGCTGGAGAGGCTTCCTTGCTGTCGGCTGCGCTGTCGGGCAATTTCTCATCCGATTGATCCTTTGCGGTGGATGCCTTTTCGCTGGACTCGGCTTCTTCTGTGCTCGCCGGTTCTGGGGCAACAGCAGCTGCTTCAGGCTCGGCGCTGGTCGGCGGCGTGTAATGCTCTCCCATGGGAGGAGGATCCAGTCCAGTCGAACCGGCTCTTGATCTTGGTGTCTGCTCCGAGAGCGACCGCCGCGCTTCAGCTGAAGCCGACGTCTTGCCTGGCGCAGGTGGCGGAATGGGATTGTTGGCACCAGCAGGAGCAGGCTTCATGAGAGCGCGTCTAAGTCTATCGTTAGCAGTGTCAATTGTGAGTATTTCGCGATCGACTTACGAGTAAATGTTGACCATCAGCGTGCTCAGGGTCCCCAACTGCTTCTGCAGATCCGCATCTGCCTCCTTGATCTGGGCCTCCCAAACGTTCTTGTACTTGTACGAGTTGTAAAAATCCGAGAACCCTTCCCAGACAGTACCCTGAAGGCCATCGTTGCTCAGATCCTGGAGCAACTTGGTCATCTTATTTAGCGCCCGCTCCGCCTTTCCGATGGCCGGTTCAATCTGTTTTTGCAGAGCATCGGAGCCTTCACCCTCAACCAGGTCGGGACGCGCAGCGAGCGTATTCTGGATCTGCGAGATGGTGTCCTTGGCTGTCGTTACCTTGGCCGAGAGCGACCTGATCTCGTCCGGGGCTTTTTGGACGCCCATGAACCAGTCGGCCCATTCCTTGGCTGTGTCGGCGTGTTCGCTGAGTGACTGGACACCAGCATAGGTACCCAGCACTTTTGCGCCTTTCTGGATAAATTCCGACTTCTTGTTTTGCTGTTGCTCTTCAGCTGGCTTCTCGGCGGGCTTGACGCCCGTTGGTTGCTTGTCGGAGTGCCTGAGGGGTGGTTTCTCCGGCGCACCATGCGACTTGGTTGCATTTGGTGGGGAAGGCCTCTTGTCGCGATCGATTGAGTGAGTGGCTTCATGTCGACGAGGAGCTGGTGAATGATCCCTTGACCTAGACTGTGGCCTGCCGCGGAGCATGTCCGCCGCGAGGTGAGCTGCCGGCCGGTAACCTGGAGGCGGCGATGGCCGTTGTGTTGGCGGAGGGTATCTAGGAGACCTTGGCGCTTCATACGAGGGCCGCCTCAGAGCATCCGGCCTCCTCAGCGCATCTGGTCTGTAGCTATCGGTAGGGTACGATCTCATCCGGGGGCGCGCATCGGTCGGCAACCTTGGCGAGCTCGGCCATGGTGGTGTCTCATGGCCGTGAGGCCGCGGACGATCAGGCCTGGGGAAGCGATCACGATGGCGCGGGGGACTGGGCGATGGCCTACGAGAAACAGGTCTGCTCTCCTCATCGGCCGAGAAATCAGAGTCGCGGTTCATCCGCCGCCGATGGGGTCGATCCGGTCGGGGTGGCGCTGGTAGCGCGCGAGGTGACACGGAGCGCCAACGAGTGTCGCTCCTCTTGGGACGGCCATAGTAGGAACCTCTCGGGCTTGACGTTGGAGGGTATCGTGGGCGACGACTGGCCTCATGCGATCTAGACCTTCGGGACGAGCCGCCCCCGGTCGTCGGGGGCTTTAACGAGGCTGGCGCTGCATGGGAAGCAGAAGGTCGTGATTTACTCAACGAGCTGAGGGTAGGGACCTTGGGCGAGCTGGATGACGGGGTGGGACGCTTGGGTCTCGTCGATCGCCTCATGGACGAAAACTTGCCAGGCATCCTTGAAAGTCCGGGGCTGTCGGCGCTCTAGAAGCTTTCAAGCCCAAAAATAAGATGCCGCGATATTATAAAGAGGGACAACTGTTGCAAAAAAGTACAGAACAATGCCAAACCGGGCTATGGGCGGGAATGACGACATTGCGGGCATTTTCAAAGCCTCATGAGGCATAACGCGATGCAGGTTGAAATCCGGGGCATGGGTGGATTGCTCCATCACGAGAGGAGCTGTTTCGCCTTTAGGCAGGGACACGTTGTGGGTGGAGGGCTTGTGACGTGTCTCTCTGCTGATCCCGTCACTGGGGGGATGTCAGCTAGGGCGTCGATGGTGCCGGCGCTACCATCGAGACCCTTATCCCGGGGCGGGTCGGGACGATAAACCAAGGAAAGGCGGGCCGGATGTATAATTATATCATACCATCATACCTTTGGCGGGTAACAAATGATGGCATTCACCCCGAGGGGACGGCATGCAATTCAGCTGTCGTGCACAGCCTTGAATCTTGGATGT
This sequence comes from Fusarium albosuccineum, assembly GCA_012931995.1. Classification (NCBI taxonomy): domain Eukaryota; kingdom Fungi; phylum Ascomycota; class Sordariomycetes; order Hypocreales; family Nectriaceae; genus Fusarium; species Fusarium albosuccineum. The sequence goes on from JAADYS010001252.1 coordinate 23,053, forward strand.
TCGTGTATCACGGGGTATCCTTGCACATGGTCGCATGACCTGGGCCAGGCTCACAGATGATCAGCTCTGTTGCTTGCGGTTGGGCTGTGTCACATGACGGGAACTGGAATTGTAGAAATTCGCTCACTGGATGCCTGATAGATGACAATTTTTTGTAAGCTTTCGTGTTGCGTGAGACTGGGCGTCATCATGTTGCGTTTTGTGAGCTGACGCCGCCGGCTAGATGCCCAATGATGCGCAGTTGGGCTCTGCGGTTTTTCTTTAGCTCGGCGGGTGTTCCTGAAACATGCAGATCGCCTCTTTAGCTGCCTTTCGTTATTGTGTGTGTGTGTATATATATATTATATTTTACGTCCCACAGGCAATTTCTTCCCGCTAACCGCCATTTAGGCATAA
>JAADYS010001253.1:0-19722 GCA_012931995.1 Fusarium albosuccineum
AAAAAAAAAAAAAAAGAAAGAGACAGGGTCGATGTAAGTTGTGAGGACGCAGCATATCCACATACACAGAGTAGCATTTAGCCGGCGGGTCATGTCAAGGCATTTAACCCGCCAATCGAGCCATGCAAGGGCACCCCAACTAGGCCAGACAGGCTCTGCACCAACAGCCCAGACAAAGCATGATCCGAGCCGGGCGAATGACGCCGCGCCGTCATGGGGCCTCTTTGGGACCAGCTTGCAGGCGACTCGGTGTCATGAGAGGGGTCGAGAGGGGTCGAGAGGGGAAGACGAGGTGACAGGAATCGACAACCGACCCAGCGGCCCAGTAGAATGAGTGGGCTTGTCGCGGGCGGATGAATTTAGCAGACCGGACTGGTCCCTGATGTGATGCGACTGCGCGTGGGCGTGGGCGTGGGCGTGCGAGGTTCCATCATGATATCTGGATCCAATGGTGGAGAGTGAGACAGACAGACAGACAGACAGACAGACAGACAGACAGACAGACAGAGACAGACAGGCAGACCACCACCACCAGCTTCTGGTTCAAAGGGAGCCCAGTTCCGTCGAGTCTGGCTGGCCTTGTTCTCAATTCCTCCCAAGCAGGCCAATTGAGCCACCAAAAGACATACATCTTCCCTCCCCCATCTTACTCTGCCCCAAAACACCATCATGCATCTTCGCGATGGCATGTGGCTGCCCGCCGAGGGCATCCGCACCGAGTATGCCGAGGACATCCATGAGATCACGCCCCAGGCGGACCAGCAGGCGCTGAACCTGCTGTGCCCGACCAAGCACATCCGCTCGCGCGGCGACATGCCCAACCAGCCGACCGTGAGCCTCGACATCAAGGCCGAGATGGACGGCGTCATCTCGATCGAGTCGACGCACTGGGCCGGCGCCCAGAACAAGGGCCCTCACTTTGACCTCTTCCCGGACGGCCGGCCAACCGTCGAGGCCAAGATCACCAAGGGCGACAAGGGCACCACGCTGCAGTCGGGCTCCCTGTCGGCCACGGTCCATCCAGACCCTCACAACTTCGAGATCAAGCTGCACAGCTCCGACGGCTCCAGGCACCTCACGACGCTGGGCAGCCGCAGCACCGGCTTCGCCTACACGCCGGGGCCCAGCACGCCCATGCAGCTGGGCGACATGCGCGACTTCAAGCACTACATGTTCATGCAGACGACCCTCTCGGTCGGCGAGTCGGTCCACGGCCTGGGCGAGCGCTTCGGCGCCTGGAACAAGGTCGGCCAGAACGTGGTGCTGTGGAACGCCGACGGCGGCACCTCGAGCGACCAGGCCTACAAGAACATCTCGTTCTGGATGAGCAACCGCGGCTACGGCGTCTTCATCGACAACCCCGGCCGCGTCGATATGGAGATCGGCAGTGAGCGCTGCTGCCGCGTCCAGACGACGGTTGAGGGCCAGCGCCTCAAGATGTACATCATCTACGGCGACGGACCCAAGGACGTCCTCAAGAAGTATACTACTCTCACTGGCAAGGCCAACAAGGTCCCCAGCTGGAGCTTCGGTCTGTGGTTGACGACCAGCTTCACCACAAACTACGATGAGGCCACTGTCAATTCGTTCCTCGAGGGCATGAAGGCCCGTGGCTCGCCTGTAGACGTCTTCCATTACGATTGCTTCTGGATGAAGGGCTTCAGGTTGACCGACTTTGTCTTTGACTCGGAGCGTTTCCCCGACCCCAAGGCCCAGATCACTCGTCTCAAGGAGAGCGGCCTCTGCAAGAAGGTCTGTGTCTGGATCAACCCCTACATTGGCCAGGCCGGTGACGCCTTCAAGCATGCCGCCGAGCATGGCTATCTCCTCAAGCGCAAGAACGGTGATATCTGGCAGTGGGATTTGTGGCAAGCCGGCATGGGTCTCTTGGATGTCACCAACCCCGAGGCTTGTGCCTGGTACGTCGAGTGCCTCAACGGTCTCTTTGACAAGGGAGTCGACGCTCTCAAGACCGACTTTGGCGAGCGTATTCCCACCCTCGACGTCCAGTGGCACGATCCCAACGTCGACCCCCACAAGATGCACAACTACTACGCCTTCATCTACAACCGTCTCGTCTACGAGGCTGTCCAGAAGCGTTACGGCAAGGACGAGGCTGTCCTCTACGCCCGAGCTGCCTGTGCCGGCACCCAGCGATTCCCTCTGGTCTGGGGCGGCGACTGCGAGTCGACCCCTGAAGCACTAGCCGAGTCTGTTCGCGGCGGTCTCTCCATGGGCTTGAGTGGCTACTCCTTCTGGAGCTGCGACATTGGAGGCTTCGAGGGCTACCCTCCTCCGTGGATCTACAAGCGATGGGTTGCCATGGGCCTCCTGTGCAGTCACAGTCGTCTGCACGGCAGCAACTCTTACCGCGTGCCCTGGACTGTCGATGACGACGACCAGACCGAGGAGGGCTGCTCCAAGACCCTTGCCAAGTGGACGGCGCTCAAGACGCGTTTGATGCCGTACATCTACGCACAGGCCATGGAGTCCATCGAGGGCGGTATCCCCATGTCTCTCCGATCCGTTGCCCTCGAGTTCCCCAACGATCCCACATCGTGGTACCTCGACCGCCAGTTCATGGTGGGATCCCAGCTGCTGGCAGCCCCCGTCTTTGATGAATCGGGCGAGGTCGAGTTCTACCTGCCAAAGGGCAAGTGGACGTCGTTCTTCACCAACGAGGTCAAGACGGGCCCCGGCTGGTTCAAGGAGAAGCACGCCTTTGGCACCCTGCCGCTCTACGTGCGCGAGAACACTATTCTCGTCCTCGGCAGCCGCAAGCAGGTCGGAGCCGCCTACGACTACGCCAGCGACGTCGAGGTTGTTCTCTATCAGACTTCCCCTGGCGCCAAGACCACCGTGGTCAATGGCAATGGCAAGGTTGTTGCTGAGCTTACCGTCGGCTCGGATGGCAAGGTCGAGGGTACTGACGCGCTCAAGGGTGACTTCAAGGTTGCGGACAAGGGTCGTGACCTGGAGGGTGATGCTCCTGTGTCGATTGAGTCTCTGTGAGCGATGGGATTGGCTATTAGCCCTGCATGGTATGCGATGATGATCTAAATAGAATGACATGTTTACGTATAGGTAGGTAGTTTAATGATATGATTTATGATTGCTCCATCTACGATTCCCCATACATGCGAGCAAGGTGTCGAGGACTAAGAAATAGCTACATGAATGGAACTGTTATTCATCATGATTTGCAATGATACTGGTACGGACTGTTGGTCTCAAACTATTATTGAGCTGTTCTGCGGCATGTCGTCTTCACGACTGTGTGGTCAGACGAGAGCACAGCAGACAGATGAAGAAGGGACAAGCCAGAACAGTTCTTTCAGCGTATTTTTCTGTTTAGCCAGCTCCTTTGTCATGAGGCCATTCACAAATGCCATACCAACTGCTGATTGCCACCAAGACCCGGTGGTCTGGTTATTGGTCACAAGGTAGAGAGCAGAGTCGCCTGTTCTGACGGGAGCAACCCTCGAGGCAAAGTCCGAGTTATCCCGGCGAGCTGCAGCGCCCGAGCCGAGCCCTTGGGACCAGAATCGAGCTGAAAATCTCTGACTCGGCGTGTGATGTGCCCATGCCTGGGGGTAAGCATCTCTCTTCGCTTCCACTTCAGCCTCCTCTCTCGATTCGATTGGGGGTCTGGAGGTTACCCAAAACGGCAAATCATGGCGGTGCATGTGACTCTTGATTGGACCATGGCTGTGGAGCTGGCTCCGGGTGGCTTCGGCCAATTCCCGTGGAGGGGCCCGATACTTTTGAGCCTCGAACTCATGATGGAGGATACAATCCTACATAGACCCGCTAGATCTAACGTCCAAGGCAAATTCTATCTAGGTTTCTATCTAGCCGGAGGCTCGTGCGATCGTTGACTCCACATGACCATGGGCCTGTTCAAGTTGTGTTGTCTCGGTCCAGTACCAAAGGCTCGGGTTAGGATGGCATTTTGATGGGGTTTAGGCATCTCTAATTAGGTAGATGAGCCTGTATTGAGGCCACGGGGACTATGAAACAAACGTAAGATTACTGTGTTCATTGGTACACCAAGGGTGTTTAGAAGTCTGATCAATCAGCCTGATGGGCAAGTTGTTGTTGATCTACCCTGGAAGGAGTACAGTATTCGAGAAGGCCTCATGGTAGCCCGATGTGCATATCAGACTGGAATATGCCGAACGTGGCAACGGCATACACAATTATGTTGGTGAATCCTTTCTAGAACATGTCAATGCAAGCCACCCACTGCATCATGCTGCTGCACTGCGCCCTCAAGGTAGCATCTCCTTCAACCGCGACAAGGGTGAGTGAGACGCGGATTCTCGATTCCCATACGCCTATCGTAATTTCCCATCCAGTCTCACCATCAGTTACTTCAGGGATTGTGAAGTAGGTGTTCGCCTGGATGCAGGTATGGGTTGCACTCGACGATGCCAATGTGGCAACGACACACCTTTTTCTCGGCCGTTGCCGCAGATCTCCAGCCATTACCACCACAAGACGATCTGCCAGAGGCGAAGCCATCGTATACTGACCAAACCGCTGAAATTTGTCTGATATGATGCTCAAAAGTCGGGTTACCCGAGGTTGGGGTCACAGGAAACGGCCCTTGACGCTCATTGGCCCGCATATAAAAGAAGACGAGAAACCCTAGGATCAAAGGTTCCTCGCCAATTCCATCCCAAGCCTGATCGAGACGTTGTATTTAGCCGGAGCCTAGGACCGTCTTGCCGTGATCCACCGCGCCGGGGCCGTTTGGGTGTGTTTCCAAGCCCCGTCGGTACACGGCAACGATGTGGCTGACAGACGACGACCGGGAGCTGGTCAGATCATGATCGTGGTCCGGCTTTTGGGACGCCTCTTTGTCAGCTCGGCTCCGGCATTGTTAGTTTTGGAGACTGGCTTGTCTCGAACCTGTTCGTTGCAAGCAGATCCACCCTCTCGGTCAAGACGACAGGCCCCAATAGGCTGGGTAATACCCCAGCTCTTTAACCGGCAACGGTGAGAGGGCAACGGCTGACGGCTGGCACGTGGAACAAGAGTCTGTTCCGGGCGCTCGGGGCCGACGATGAATCGCCTCAGGGGCCATGGGACGGGCCTTGCAGACTCCATCACGATGCCGACTCTGGGAGCCAGGGGGGGTGGTCGGCCGAGGCCGGGATCCAAGACACTGTCAGCTTGGCTTTTGGCTTGGAGACGGGCCGTTCTGTGCCTGCTCGTCATGTGCCAGCCTGGGGTTTGCAGCGCGGCTAAAGAGACTTAGACGCTCAGATGGCCTGGCTTGCGTGACAGTCCGCGTCGTCTGTCCTCAAGTAGCATGACCGTTGCGGAGATGCCCACGGGGGGTCCCCTGGGGAAGTAGAGTTGCTGTGGGTCAGCTAGAGGAGATCAGGAGCAGACGAGCAGAGGGTAGGTAGCATGTCTGCGAGGCCGACTTGGGCGAGATCGAGAATGGAGCCATCCATGCTGCAGGGTGTTTATACAAATAGAGTCGAGGCACCGCACTTTGGACGAGGACTTGGACTCTCTCAACCCATTGAGCTTCGAAGCTTGCAACAATACCTGGCGTTGTTGCCTCTTTGCACATTTAAATCACCTTGACTACACATCAACTCGACATAGAGTAGACCCCCAGCATGGGAAAAGCCTACAATATTGGCCTGGCTTGCTTTGCAGCCATCGGGTGCGTGACAGCAACTCTTGGGAGTCCGTGGCAACTAACAGCGTTGTGTCCAGCTCATTCCTTTTTGGATATGATTCAGGTGTCATGACCGATGTCATTGCATCGCTTCACTTCCAAAACTACTTCAACACAACAGACACTTCGTCCATTGTCGGTGCCATCAACTCGACCTTCAATGGCGGCGCCGTCTTTGGTGCCCTCTTTGGAGGCGTCATCATGGACAAGTATGGACGTAAAAGGACAATCGGAATTGGTGCTTTGATCTGCACCGTCGGCGGCATCCTTCAGGCCGCGGCGTACCAGTAAGTGAAGCTCATGGAAGAAGCCAGCACAGCACGGCTCGTGATCTCACGACTGACAACCCTTGCCCAGCCTCGCCATGATGTTGATTGGACGTATCGTTGCAGGATTCGCCGTCGGTCTGCTCTCCATGAGTGGTAAGTCTCTCCGCTCCTCGGCTCGCTGCCCCAGCTTACACGATAGCCCCCAGTCCCCGTCTACCAGTCCGAGTGCGCCAACCCCAAGATCCGCGGCCTGATCGTCGGTCTCGCCCAGCAAATGATCGGCGTCGGCTTCATCGTGTCTACCTGGGTCGGCTACGGCAGCCACCACATGCCTGATAGCTCGTCCTTCCAGTGGCGGTTCCCGCTGGCCTTTCAGACCCTGCCCTCGGCTCTCCTGTGCGTCGGTATGATCTGGCTGCCAGAGACGCCCCGACATCTCATCGCCACCGACCAGCTCGAGGAGGGAATGAGGATTCTCCGCAAGCTCCACTACGATGGCAGCAACGACGAGTGGATCAAGGCCGAGTTCCAGGAGATCAAGATGACCATCGACGCTGAGAAGGCTGCCACCGCTCCCGGGTGGCTCGTCATGTTCAAGGTTCCCTCATGGCGGAAGCGTCTCGCTCTTGGAACCCTGGTCCAGGTCTTTACTCAGTTCACAGGTGTGTTGCTATCTGGACGGTTGACGCCCAAGTATCATGGTTCAGCAGCATCAATTTCTAACAATCCGAGCAGGAATCAACGTTATTGGCTACTACCAGACTGTCATGTACGAAGCTCTGGGCTTCACCGGAAAGACCAAGCTCCTGGTGGCCGGTATTTACAATTGCTGTGGCCCCATTGCCAGTATGTCCACTCACCCAAGACGTCCTCTACAGACAACCAACTGTTCCCAGACTTGTTCTTCATCACCTTCATCGCTGATAGAATTGGCCGAAAGCGCCCCCTGATCTACGGTATCATTGCCATTACCGCCGCTCTTATCTGCGAGGGTGCCATCAACAGCCAGAACACGTCTGGCGACAAGCGCGGCCTCAGCATTGCCGGTGTTGCGTTCCTCTTCTGCGTCACCATCATCTTTTCCCTCTCCTTTGGCCCAGTGAGCTGGACCTACATGGCTGAGATCATGCCCTACCAAATCCGTGGAAAGGGTTGTGCCTTTGCCACCGGCATCGGCAACTGGCTCGTCGCCACCTTTTGGGCCCAGGTCAGCCCCTTTGCTCTGGGCGAGCTGGGATGGAAGTTCTACTTCCTCTTCGTTGGTATGTAAAGTCCTCGCCCCTGTTCTCTCGAGTCCATAACTAACGCTGTACAGCATGGAACATTGCCATCACACTCCCCGTGCTCATCTACTTCTTCAAGGAAACAAGGGGCATGTCTCTCGAGGAGATTGATCTCATGTTCGGCGACCGTGCCCTGGGTAACTTGCCCGCGGATATTGAGAAGAATGCTGTCATGGCTACCACCAGCCTGGCCCACGACGAGGAACCCGAGAAGACTGCCTGAGGAACGGCAGCAGAGATGTAATGGTTGTACACATGTAATGAGAAAATCACGGCCGACAGATTTAAACTGCGATGTAGATCCATTAGACAGATCTAGAGCTTGTAGGATGTTTATGCAGCATGAGCGAATGAGTTAACGAATGGCCAAGAATGGCACTCAATTCTCCGGCTTCAACAGCGAAACTAGGAGCAGCGGCCAACATATGTTCTACATCTTGGTTTGCTTTGCATTTGCACATGTTGTAAAGATGGAAGGCGGATAGACAGGTAATAAGAAGACCCGTTCTCCAAGAAACATCGATACTGAGACGCTGCGGAATGGGGAGGCAATACGAGTTGCGCTGGTCATGTCAACTGCATAGATATATAAAGACCTGATTTCTTAGAAACAATATGATTCACCTAGAAACTACGCCACTGTAACATCCAAGTCATCAAGCTCCCGCTAGTTAATGCAGCATGTAGCACACCGGCCAGGTATATATCATCAAAGAAGGATCATGACCCACAACGGCCGCGAACATGTGTTGCCAAGTCTACTTCCCACGAGCCATCTCGCTAGTCCCAGCAATGAACATCTTCTCGCAAAGTCTTCTCATAAGCTCTCATCTCATAGAGTATCATTTGACCATGCTGCCAACACTTCTTTCAAGCATGCGTTGGAGCAAGGCAAGGGGCCTGCCTGATGTATAAATCACATTCTAACGTTTCAAGCTAGGTTCGAAAACTATTCCTTGTTAGTGATTGCCTCGAGTTTAAAGGTGTATCACTCACATTTTCTGGAGAATTGGTGATTTCTTCAAATGCCTGGAGGGTGTCACAGCCACCCATTGCTGTCAGCGGCTCGGTGCCATCATCCACAATCTAAATCATTAGTAGCTACCCAATGGCCGCGGAAGGGTTTGCACTCACCCAGCCTAGAATGGCTTTGGTCGCCTTGTGGCTCTTGCTCTGACGAATTCCCATTAACGCTAAACCTTGTAGGACGAGTGTTGCAAGTGGCATTGCCGGGACAATTGGCGCAAGGATTCCGCTAATGTCCTGAGTACGGGATAGTAGAGCCGGTACGTATGTTGCCAGTGGACTGTGCTGCCTGGAGATGATGACTGTCCCGAGCAATGTGCCTGTTCCGTCCTTGGCCCTCACGATGCCGCAAGACTTTGTTTCCGAAAGGGCGAATCGGTACAACTCGAGGACTTCTGGATTTGCGTGAGAGCGGACATGATTGAGCACGCCGTCGGCATTGTCCAAGCCGTGAATCAGATCGAAACTGATGCTTGCCCTCTGGATGCTTTGGAGCAAGCCTTCCGGAGCGGACCAGCTCGTGAGGTCAGGAATAACCATGTTTGTGACGCGCCGCGGAAACTGGACATCCCAACCACTGTTTGCAAACCAGTCTTTGACGGTATTCACCTCAATATCGACAGGAATTCCCAAGAAAACTCCAGGAAAAGCCGACCCGATTTGTATCTTCTTGAGCCCGCGTCGTTGAATGAGACTTCTGAGGGCTCGGCGATGGAGAGATCTACCAATGGACACGTCGCGCTTGGTAGGTTCAACAAAAACTGCGCCCAAGATGCCGACTCCATGCACAAAGTACGTGGCAGCAAAACCATAGAGCGCGTTCGTGCTGCTGTTTCTAACAACCACATGGGCCTCGGCGATGTTGGGGTTCTTGAGTTGGAATGTGGCGGCATTTGTGGTCTGGAGAAATTGTAGATCCGGGGCACTTGCTCGGTAAACAGCTTTCAACAGATCATCTAGGGCAGCAGCGTCACGCTCCGGATGGTACTCCTCGACGAGCCAATGCTGTCTAGATTTGAGAACCTTCTTACTCTTCCTCAGCGTACCGGGGAGCGTTCCGAGAGGTGTGATGTCTCCTACTAGCGCTCGAGCAAGAGCGTGCAAGGCATTCTCGGTGAAGTCAAAGGTGCAGAGGTAGGTACCAATTGACTTGTCCATAGCAAAGTCATAGGGCGAGCTGACCGCAACTACAATCAGCTGCTTCTTCTGGCCTCTGCTCCGGAGCATTGAGCACATCATATCAACGTGCTTAGTAAAACCAGCTTGATAAAGGTTGCGGTTAGCATCAGCCGTGACAATAATGATGCAAGACGCTCTGTGAATCAGATTTTCATGGACTATTAATGGTTAGTGTGTGCCGTCCCGTTGTGGTGAAAATGATCTAACCTGGGCGCACTCCATTTGCTGTGTAGCTGGTATGAAGAAGCTTCTCATTGCGAGCTCGTGCGAGAGACTTTCCAAACTCTCGAAAGACGCCCTCCCCGCTCATGATGGCGCTGCGATCGCGGTCATTATGCGCCCACATCTCATGGGTGCCCCATGCTTGGCTTTGGTTGTCTTTGACACTTAGGAGTCTTTTCGTAAGAGAGGATGCTGGCAGTGGTTTTACTAGAGGAGTAAGCAAGAGCAATTCCTCCCCGTGATGCATTGAAGCAGACAGAGGAAGCAGCTTTTCTTTATCCCGAATGACTGTGATGGAGTCATCGTAAGCGCGAAGTGATAGCGCTAGGTGGGAGGGATGGAGTTGAGAGAGAAGGGAGATGCCAGGAGGGTTCAAAGCCTTGTTCCAGGATGTACAGCTTGACTTGAGGCGAAGCACCCGCCTCAAGGACGTGAAGATTCTCTGCTTGGTGACAATGCCATTTTCATAACCCAGCTTTAGTCCTTTGATGGCCTCGAGCTGAACGTCATAGGCACGGCAGAGTAGTACCAGGTCACAGCCTGCTTCCACGGCCATAATAACACCGTTCTGGACGCCAAGCTCGTGACTTAGAGCCTCCATTTCCAGACATTCGGAGATGGCCACGCCGTCAAAGCCAAGTTCGTCGCGCAATAGCTCATCCACGACTTGATCCGAAAGACAGGCATGACTCACGTTCATAGACGGATTGGATATACCACAACCCCCGATGAACATGGCATCCAACTTGCCAGACCCAATGGCATTCCTGAAGGGAACTAGGGCACTGATGCTCAACTCTTCGAGCGTCTGAGTGATGATAGGGACGTCAAGGTTCGAGCCTAGAAAATCCAAGTTTCCATATGACGGGAAGTGCTTTCCGCAGGAAGCTATTCCAGCGTCACGGATTCCCTTCAAAGCAGCGAGGCCATATTGGGATACTTCTTGAGGGTCGTCACCCGTTGCACGTACTCCTAAGGGTTGGTAACGAGCGTTGTTGAGGACGTCAAGCACGGGACCCAGCATGAGGTTCACTCCACAGGCCGAGATCTCAGTTGCCGTAGCCTTTGTGACTTCGTAGGCCAGATCAGCTCGACCAGTAGCCGCAACTCCCATTGCACTAGGGAATTGGCAGACATAGTCCTCATCGAATAGACTGTTGACTCCTCCGTTCTCTTGATCAAGAGCGATCAGTAGAGGCTGTGGGTGACCAGCCTTCTTGGCAATGGTCTGTAATTCTTGTACTAGTTCAGCAGTTTGCTGAGCAGCTGTTTAAAGTTAGCGTTCTGCCTTACAACTCAACGTTTATCCCGGTAGCTGCCCGGCCCTCACATTTTAGGTTCTTGGCCGTGAGAATGATGGACCCAAGGTGGTGGTCCTCGATGAGACTCCTGATCTGGGGGGTGACTTCAGTGCCATCCCAGCCCATGATCAGGATCTGCCCAATGGCACTGCGGCGCAAAGACGACCAGTTAGCAGGCGTGCCCCCAACGTTGGCAGTGACAATGGTCAATGGCCCTTTCAGTCTATTCCTCCGAGAGTCGGAGCCGAAGGTGGAGGCCGGCCCCCTTCCCCTTGACGCTTGTCCGGCCTCTGAGTCGGGGGGAGGCTTAAGTGGGTACGTACCGGTCGAGATCTTGCCATAATGGATCCAGGTCGCTGTCGTCGGTATGGGCCATGGTCATGGTCTGTGGGCGGCGGTGACGATGCCTCGTCACATGATACTTGCTTCTTCTGTGATGCCGGCTGCGCTCGCCCCTCAACGACCCCGTGTGCTTGAGGTAACGATGCGATGCATTGCTGTAGTCTTCGCTCGAGGATGAGGAGGATGCTGACCCGGGAGGGGCCATCTTGCGGCGCCTAAACCTCGGCTAAATGCGGTGGGCGAGATGATTGGCTGCCGGCCGAAGGTACCAGCTGTCCAGCGGGTGGGGTCGTCAGGTTGTCTTATGGCCGTGCCTCGGTGATCATGGGTTCCGTCCCATGAGTTAACGTTACATGAACAACCGCTGCTGGGCGTCGGTGGCAGACGAGGGCGATGCGGCGGCCAGTTTCACGTTGTGTCGAGTCAAGACAGGTCCGACAAGGTAAGGATGAACATTGTCGCTGAACCAAGTGGACGGATGCCATGCTCTTGTATCCAGACGATCGGCTCCATCAGGACCAAGACCCCCCTGGTCTGTCAACATGCACCGAAACATGCCGTCCCAAGCGTTGCCAGAGTCGAGAAGGGCACCATGCTCCACACAGCTCTTCCGAGACTTCCATAATGGCACCGTTCGGATGGCATGGAATTACACGGCCAAGTGAATCGAACCGAATCGTGCTGGTGACGAGACTTTTGCCCTGCATCCACGAAACGTGGCCGCTTTCGGCGTCATGATAGGGTTTCTGTGACGTCTGGTGATGGGCTCCTGAGAATACTAGTATACCGCAAATCTCTTCCAATTTGCCGGTCCTTCATTGTCCCTCGTGGACAATCAAACCAAGGCGCCCAACAACCATAGGCGGCACCACACAACCTCTATACTCAAGGATATCTGACACCTCTTTTACAGACTCTCCTGATACTACTGCAACCATGCCTATCGCTATCTCGCCGACGCTGCCAAAGACTGGCCTTACCAAGTTCACCAATTGTCGTCTGCTTAGGGGCAACGACCTTGTTTGGGAGGACCTCTGGGTCAGCTCGGCTTCTGGCAAGATCATCGACAGCCAGGCCTCCTTCTATGGCGAGCTCAATCTTCCAGACTCGACCATTGATCTCGGTGGGCGCATCATCGCCCCGGGTTTGATCGAGTGCCAGCTCAATGGTGCCTTTGGGTTCAACTTCTCGACCCTGCTCGATGACATGGCCGAATATGGCAAGAACATGCAAAAGATCAATCGCCTACTGGTCAAGACAGGGGTGACGTCCTACATCCCAACCATTACAAGCCAGCGGCCTGAGATGTACCAAAAGGTGAGCTTCTCCGATCTTGAACGGTGGGGCCATCACACATGCGGCTAACACCCCGGCAGACACTCCCGTACCTTGGTCCGTCCGGGGAACTGCGGGTCGCTGATGACGGCGCCGAATCTCTCGGAGCTCACTGCGAGGGTCCGTTCCTGAGCCCCACCAAGAACGGAGTCCATGATGTCGACGTCCTTATACAAGCCCAGTCCGTCCAAGACCTGGAGCGATGCTATGGTCGCGAGAACATTACGCCTCGTCAAGACGGGGGCAAGCTACCCGTCAGGATGATCACGGCCGCACCTGAACGTGGGCAAATGATGAATATCATTCCCGAGATTACCTCGAGAGGGATCATCTATTCTGTTGGCCATTCCGAGGCAACGTACGAGGAAGCATCACAAGCAGTGAGCAAGGGCGCTACCATGATCACTCACCTTTTCAATGCCATGCGCCCGCTGCACCACCGGAATCCGGGTGTCTTTGGCGTTCTGGGCAAGGCCGAGAGCGTGCCAAGACCTTACTTTGGCATAATCTGTGACGGCATTCACCTGCACCCCACGACAATCAAGATCGCCTATAATGCGCATCCTGGCGGTTTCATTCTCGTTACGGATGCTATGCATCTTGTTGGCCTCCCGGACGGAGCTTATCCATGGACCAACGGAGAGTACACCTGCAACATCGTGAAGCGGGGCCCCAAACTGCTTCTTGAAAACTCGGACACGATTGCCGGGAGGTGAGTATCGGTATCTATGGACAAAGCCAGTGCTGACACTCCCTAGCTCGATTACCCTTCTTGAGTGTGTCAACAACTTCATACAGTGGACGGGAGCCAGCATTCCTCAGGCCCTCGCAGCTGTGACTTCCACACCTGCGGCTATGCTCGGCTTGCAGGGAGTGAAAGGAACATTGAAGTCGGGCGCCGACGCGGACCTGGTGATTTTGTCCGACAAGGTTGAGAGCCAGGGCGAAGTTGGAGGAGCTGCTTGCCACCTTGTGCTGGACGAAGTGTGGAAATTTGGCGAGAGAGTCTCTCGATCAGACAAGGGAAGCAAGTCGATGTAAAAGGTGATCAGGTCGAAGAACCCCCGAGAGGTGGCTGTCTGTTGTTTCGTTATGAGAACAAGACTGTATGAACTAGAACTAAGAGTATTCCCCATTCAAGTAGAGTGTTTTTTTCTTTTGGGAGTTTTCTTTAGAATGGTAAAAGTATTTGGAGTACTGGTCAACGGCATCAATACAATACAACCCGTATTTTTGTTGGCGTGTCACTTCTGACTCTGGTGGTGCTGACTTTGAAATCTTTCTTAAATCTGCTTCAAAGGAGCTCTAAAAAGAAATCTAAGAAAACAGTATAATACTTATGATTACTTCTTAGGTTATAATTAGGTATATATCTTATATGATTTGCCTATAATTTTTAGAGATTTTTCTTCGCGCACAGGCAAACACGTGTGAGTGATGTGATTCCAACCAGTCTTGATGGTGGCTGGCCGAGATTCAGGGTCCTTGCAGCTGCCGAATTGGTGATAGCGAGCAAGCCGCTAAACTGCACAGTAGCGCAGCCAGCAGCCAAGCCCCCTCTGAAGCCATGCCCAGGCTATTGGGCTGCGCTGTTCTTTAGCAGACAAAAAAGTGCAGCAGGGTATTTGCGGCTTCCGTAGAGCTCTCCGTGTCGGCCAATTGTTGGAGCGATGCCAATCAGCGATAAGAAAGGTCCGAAGGATCAGCCAGCCCAGTGGGCCTCCTCCACAAAGCTTCCCTCCACTCCCTCCACTTCCTCCGCCTCCGCCTCCGCTCTCCTTCAACTTGCTGCTTCTCCATGCTTGTCGCCTGATCCGATCCGCTCCTCGACCCCTCGGCGCGCTTGTTTCGCTTGATCCTCTGGACAGAAGCCGCCTCTAAGCTACCGTCGCTATCATCGCAGCTTCATCCTCACTGTCTTGGTCCGTTGCACAGAGTCGCGCGCCCAGCACCTTTGTGTTGCCATCCCCCGCCGCGCGCACCTGATTCCAATGAGACAATGACGGTGCGCTTCAACTAAACAATGCCATGTCCACCTTCAACTCAATGCCGGGGTTGCCTACTGGCGCCTCCACCAGCGAAGCCATGGCAATGAATCTTGGGTCGGGACAAGCTCAGAATATGGGCATGGACGTCTTTGATCCGGATCTGACATTTGACGAATCCCTGCTGTACGTACTGCACCACGCTTTGCGCGCGCCGTCGCCAGGCCAAAAAAGCTGACATCTCCAGCGACGGAACCGCGTTGCCGAACCTCCCCTTTGGCAGCTCGTACGACTTGGATACATTTTCGACCACCTTTGAGGATCCATTTTCATACTCGTCTCGTCAATTCGAGCCTCCGCCGAACCAAGATGTCCTGCATGAAGAGTCGTCGCCCCAGGAGCCTGACAATAAGCTTCTGGGGTTTTCTACCGCGGTTTCGAGCGCAACCATCGCCAACGAGAACAACCAGTTCGTGGAAGCAAACATGACGGCTGAATTATACGGCATGTTTTTCGTCGCCGAAGACGTCTTTGGTGGCGAGTCGGCTGGACGGCCACTCGAGTTGACGTGTTACCGACGCAACCTGTGGCAGTGCTCGGGGCAGATCACTCTGCCTAGAATAATCACAAACATTGTCAACGAGGAAGGGCAGCACATGCAAATTTTTGAGCTAGTGGCATCCATCACGGCTATCGAATCCATCGAAGGAAAGATCACTGAGATAATATCCATTCCCTGGAAGAATGCAAACCCTCAGGGAGGCGATGACTCAAAGGCTGTCACAGCGCCACCTAATATCACACTGGACCTCACAACGGGACAAGAGCTTGACGCACATCGAGTATCTATACCGATATCCTGGAAGCGACTCCAGTTCAAGCATGCCACCGCAAACAACGGTCGAAGAAAAGGCTTGCAACAGCACTATGTGGTGAAGATCAGCCTCTTGGGCAAATCGCAAACAGGGGAGTTTGTCAAGATTGCAGAAATCCAGTCCGGCCCTGTTATTGTGCGGGGCCGGAGTCCGAGGAATTTTGACAGCAGAAAAGATGTGCCCCTTACTGGGGACAGGAGGTTTGAGAGAAGAAGCACCTCAACCTCTAACATTGATCAACCAACGCTCAAGCTGGAGGGAGAGAACTCGCAGTCGATTTCTCAGCGGTTCCCTTCCACAGGAAATGTTCAAGTAGGTCCCGCTAACGCACACACACACATGTCGACGTCAGCGATACTAACGGATCAGCAGTCCAACGAGTGGATGACACCCCAGTCAATTTCCCACCCAGTAC
Organism: Fusarium albosuccineum; assembly: GCA_012931995.1. Taxonomy (NCBI): domain Eukaryota; kingdom Fungi; phylum Ascomycota; class Sordariomycetes; order Hypocreales; family Nectriaceae; genus Fusarium; species Fusarium albosuccineum. Next base: position 15,931 of record JAADYS010001253.1, read on the forward strand.
CTAGTCCTCAACCACATGCCAGTCCCCATCCCGCCAAGAGGGTTGCGCTATCGCCGACAATGACGAGGCCACCGATCCCGGCTTGGTCAAACGACTCGAACAACTCTGCCAAGCCGCCGGCCACCCAGGGCACCAGAGGGTCGGCATCAAGACAAAACACTTCTATCCCGATCAACTTGTCCCTGTCCGAGGACGAGAGAAGCCCCAACCGTTCCAGCGTCGAGTTGCACAGCCCCAACTCTGGTAAAAACTACACTTCAACTGGCGCCAACAGGGACAACAGCCCTGCGGAAGAGGCTGATCCTTTATACGAATACTTTCCTTTGACCGTGGATGATTGGTATGTCGTAATTGTCTTGGTCATGTTACCCAGAAACTTACTAATTGTCACCAGGATGCCGCCCGTCGACGCTGTTTACAGACCGCACGTGGTCCACCACACTATCATGCCACCTGAGATGAAGGCGCAACAGCTGAAGAACAAGGCGAAGCGATACTTTGCCCCCGAGTAAAAGCAGGGACCATTTGATTTAAGATGATGATTTATGAATTGCTGGAAGGGCATTGATCCGTCATGTGTTGTATACTATTATTATTGTCCGTAATCGGCCTATCAGCCCATTTCCTACTTCGGCATGGAGCTATTCACGGGAAGCGTTAAGGAATTGGGTGAGCAGAGCTTGAAGCAATGAACAGCTGGTTCATGCGAGACACGAGATGGCTTGCACAGATACCCTAGATTTTCAATGTAGTTCAACAAGGATTTGAGTTGACAATGCTGTTCCCTCCCATACACGCTCCCCAAACACCCAAACGCCATGAGCTCCCGTTCTATTCCAAATAACCAACGCCTCCCTTTTCAACCAGTAGCGGCATTATTTGAGGTTTTATTCTTCTATGTATACTGTTACAGTCTGGTTGGTATCCGCGTTTAACTCCGAAACATCCTGTAGCGACCGGACAAGACCTGCTTTGTCTCTATTCCCGCACAACTCCTACCAGCTTATTTGATTCTTTCCTATTACGCCCCGACAGCATTTACCCTTGCCTGCTGTTCGGGGTTCGGTGTCAATCTGCGGTTCAAGCTTGGTTCGGGGATACGTGATGCCATGCGGTCGGGAACCAAGTCGGGCGAGGTTGACCGCATTGCGGCATCAACTGTAGGTGTCGCCCGAAGGAGGTGAGAAGCAATAGGCTCAGGGGCGATGACTGTGGAGGCCTGGACCGGTTCGATCTTGGTTTGAGGGATGGTGACGTTGCCGGTGCGGACCTTGGAGGGGAGAATCTGCTCGAATCCCTGCTCACGAGCGACTTTCTCGATACTCTTGAAGTACTACATAGGTATCAGCAAAGCGCATTACAGTAATTGTAGGATTTTCTCACCTTGACAGTCTTGACCTGAAGCTCCAGTGTAGCATCCTCATCGACTACTATCATAGGATGAGGGTGGAGTTGCAGGCATGATAGTGACCACATGTGGTTGACGCCCTGCTCGACACATTTTTGCAATGCCAGTGCCTTTCGAGCTCCGAGAATGATGACCACCACTTCTCTCGCCTCGAGAATAGTCTCGACGCCAACCGTCAAAGCCATTCTCGGCACTTTGCTCAAATCATTGTCAAAGAAGCGCGAGTTGGACAGGATGGTGTCGTAGGCCAAGGTCTTGACCCTGGTGCGGCTGGCAAGACTTGACCCGGGCTCGTTGAAAGCGATGTGACCGTCTTCACCAATACCAGCCAAGAATAGGTCGATGCCGCCGGCCGCCTTGATAGCGTCCTCGTACGCATCACATTCGGCTTCTGGGTTTGGGGCGTTGCCATCAAGGATGTGGACGTTGGAGGGATGGATGTTCACGTGGGAGAAGAAGTGCTTCCACATGAAGGAGTGATAGGAATGAGGATCGTCCCGGGGCAGGCCGACGTACTCGTCCATGTTGAAGGTGACAACATTCTCGAAGGAGACCTAAAATGGCTAGTTAGAGGCCATGTTTGATCCACGAGTAAGGGAGAGGCTCACATCGCCAGCCTTGTACTTGCGGACAAGCATATCGTACACGCCAACAGGGCTAGATCCCGTGGGGAGACCTAGGACGAAGGGGTGCTCTGGAGTAGGCTGGAAGGCATTGATGCGCTCCACCACATAATTGGCGACGTACAGGCACGCAGCATCTTCGTCGTCGCGAATGATGAGCCGCATGATGAAAGGGTGTGGTGGGTAGACGGGGACTAGTGCCTCTTTTGTATGGATATTGGATATCAATTGACAAGGGATCGAGGAGACAGGCTTGTTGGTTTGCGATGGGGAGTTTTTGGTGGTGTAGGGTTTTGCAAGGGAGCGTAATCATTCACTCGAGATGTCAGTTGCTTATGAGGGAAGAACATGGGGAAGAAGCGCAGCTCCTGCCTGGCCAAAGGCAAGTCGGCATGTACCTTGCAGCATGGCAGAAGCTACCAGATTGGTCACGCCTTGCCACCCATGATGCAGCGTGGAGTGAGTGATTTGGCTGTAGGTATGATGTATACCGTGATGGAGGGAATGAAACGTTTACTGCGAGAAGCATATGATTTGAGACGAGTGGCTCGATGGGGATCGCACTGTACAGGGCAGCACTGCTTGCTCATGACGGCCAAGACTGCTTGGAGTCATATGACTGGGTGCTGCTGCAATTGGCTGATGTGGTCAGCGAAAGCTTGAACTTGTGGGAGCTTCTTTGCTGCCCGCAAGGGAAAAGAACGGGTATACTGGAGAACGTGGTCGTCACTAAACAGCTCGAGCATGCAAGTTACGATGTAAGGTAGCCTTCGGTAGGGGGGGGGGGAGTGGCGGTTATCTGATCGAGGACAGGAACGTGGATACCCATCCCATGGTACCATCGCCATCTTTTGGCCCTTGGCAATCTGCGACGGCGGGATTAAATTCTCCGTGGTTGCTGTCGTTGTCGTATCAAGAAGGCTTCCAGATCAGCGCTCCATCCGTTCTAGAAAGACTCGCTCCCTTGACCAGCCGGAGCTGTCGTATCGGTTCAGCAACGGGGTTGGCATAAGCACGCCATGCTGGATTGGCCTCAAAAGATCTCGGAGACAGGGTTCTTTGTCTATACGGCTGATCGAATAAGAGCAGTGGTGGTTTCAAAACACGGATTGTGTGTGCAACAAGACAAAAAAGTGCGAGACAGCACAGAGTCCGAGGTAACATGCAGTTCAGTTGTCGGTGCGAGACGGACGCAATGGATCCAATCCTTGTTGTTGAGATGGAGGCGGCCCTGCAGTGCCTGCGCAGAATGGATCTTTGGCCCAGGCGTGGGGTAACCCATTCTAGCGGTGCACTAACAATTTCCCCTGGCCCGCTATCAACCACTAATAAGGGTCATCCATGTCCGCCGAGAAACACCCACATCCACATCCACTTTCTCACGGGCGCACTCACGCAACGTTACAACCCCCCATCTGGCACTGATCCTCATCTCATCCCGTCTGACCCAACAAGCAATGTCGAGTCTAAGGCCACAAGCAATGGCTCGGGCGAGTAGAGAACTGTCTCCAAACGCCGGCACTCGCCCTGAAGCGCCTAGCCGAGTGGCTAGCAGCAGCAGAAGCCAGAAGTTGGTCTCTTGTTTGGGTGGCGGTTGTCGCGTGTCGCCTGTGCGACGTTGAGTCTAAACCCTCCATCCCGTCTCCGTCGCCGACTAACACGGCCGCTCTGCTCTTCGACTCCTGCAACGTCAAGTCCCTCGGCGAGTTCACTGCTTTGTTCCGGTCCTTTTGCTGCTCTGCTCCCGGCTCTGCTCCTATC
>JAADYS010001256.1:0-10844 GCA_012931995.1 Fusarium albosuccineum
TTAACTTTAAATATAATATATTTCTATGCCCGCTGGAACCACTCTTGACCTAACCAAGCTTGCAGACAACACTCATGTTAGTTGCCTAATATCTCGACTTGATACCCTTCTAACATTAACTCTCTAGGTCATCTTCCAGGGCAAGACTACCTTCGGCTACAAGGAGTGGGAGGGCCCTATGATCGCCTTTACCGCCAACAACCTTCTCATTGAGGGTGCCTCTGGTCACTCTATCGACTGCCAGGGCCAGCGTTGGTGGGACACCAAGGGCAGCAACGGCGGCAAGAAGAAGCCCAAGTTCTTCAGCGCCCACTCCCTCAAGAACTCCAACATCAAGAGCCTCAACGTCCTGAACACGCCCGTCCAGGCCTTCAGCATCAACGGTGTCACCAAGCTTGGCGTCTACGATGTGCACATTGACAACTCCCTTGGAGACACTAAGGGCGGCCACAACACCGATGCCTTTGACGTTGGCTCTTCCAACGGCGTCTACATCTCTGGTGCGGTCGTCAAGAACCAGGACGACTGCCTTGCCATCAACTCTGGAACCGACATCACCTTCACCGGTGGCAACTGCAGTGGTGGCCACGGTCTGTCCATCGGATCGGTTGGTGGACGTTCTGACAACGTTGTCAAGACTGTTCGTATTCTCAACTCTGTCATTGCCAACTCGGATAACGGCGTGCGCATCAAGACCGTGTACGGAGCGACTGGCTCAGTCTCTGATGTAAAGTACGACTCGATCACTCTCCAGAACATTGCCAAGTACGGTATTGTCATTGAGCAGGACTACGAGAACGGATCGCCCACTGGTACTCCCACCTCGGGCGTCCCCATCACCGATGTTACCATCAACAAGGTCACCGGCACTGTCAAGTCCCTAACGTCTACATCCTTTGTGCCTCGTGCAAGAACTGGACCTGGACCAACAACAAGGTCACTGGCGGAAAGAAGTCGGACAAGTGCAAGGGTGTTCCCAGCGGAGCCTCTTGCTAAAAGGAATTCGCGTTGTATTCTAAGCACTGGTGCACATTTGGGGAGCGACTGTAGCAGGCTACGATAAGATTTTGAAATTTGTAGAGTTTAGCTGTGCTAAAACATTGCCGCTTGGTCTAATCAATCTTTCACATCATACATAAGGCGCTTGCATGGGAGAGCGTCAGGCGAACCATGCGAACGAGACCAATTTCACTGCAAATTTAACCCCACTCGCGGGCGTACGAGCAATTGTGATGCCCTACCCGACTATTGCTAGCTACCTGGCCAAGTGTCCAGTAGAAAGCCTTGCGCTGATGACAGCAACCGAAGATAAGAGAGAGAAACGAGAAAGAAATGAACTTTAGCGAGTTGCCAACAGCTGGCGAAGCGCAAAGACGGCACGCCAAAGCGGCGTGAATGGCACCCTACCCCGGACCAGGGATTGGACACTGTAGATGGCGACGGCTGGTAGCCCGACCAAGGTGGCGAGAGCAAACACTCCCAGGTCCAAGTTGTGCACTTTCCACCACGGCATCCGCATGTCGGCCGTCTGGAGGTGCATAGGTCGCGACGGCCCGCGCAGCTCGGCGTCGTACAGCACCTCTTCGACCAGATCGGCGGCGAGGCCCTTCCTGCGCGCGGCAACTGTGGCGATGCGCCTTAAGCGCTCTACGTTGCGCGTGAGCGCACCGGTACCGCTGCTGGCCATACTGGAAACGCGCTCGACGACCTCGTCAGCCGTGAAGCTGTTCTTGTCAAGCCGGTGGCCGCACCCGGCTTCCTCCAGTCGCATGCCGTTGGCCAGCTGGTCGAACATGAAGCCCAGAACCAGCACGGGGACGCCGTGATACGCAGCCTCGTTCGCCGATGAGCCACCAGCACGCGTGACATAGAGGCGCGTGTGGCTGTGGTCGAGGATGGCGCCCTGTGGTGCGAAATCAACCACCATCAAGTCCGACATTGTGCCGTCCAGCAGCTGCCCCAGCGTCGACACTTTTCCGCCGGCGCGGGACACAACATGGCTCAGGTCGAGCGTTTCTCGTGTCTTCTGGTTCATCGGCCATATGATGCCGTCAATGCGGCCGCCATCTAGAGCTAGAAGGAGGCCCTGGAGCAGCTTGTGAAGGCTGGATTCCGGCAAGACGACGTGGGTGCCCAGACCGACGTAGACAACGTCATGGTGAGTCTCGAGGAAACGGGCATGTCGCTCATCAAGCGGCGGGTACTGCTCTGCTAGGCAGAGGCCCCATGGGGACCACGAGAGGCGGTAGGTCCTTGGGGGCTTCGAGGCCGAAAAATGAGTTGACGAGCACAAGATGATGGGGACGGTTGCCGCCGGGCAAGACGGGATAACGGGCGCCCTCTCGACGCCGCAGCTTCGTGAACCACCACATCCACGCCAGAAATTGAGGAGCCGCCCACACTACGGCCATCTCGTTCCGCAAACGTGACCAGAGGGATGCGCGCTCCGACGTCAGACACACGTCGATTTGGAAACCGGGCTGGCCAGGGATGTAGGGGGCGGGCGCGAGGAGGTAGGGCATCTGGGGCCAGACAATGGCGATGGGCACGCCGCATTCGAGATTCATGTCTCGGGCAACTGTCTCGTCGAAGAAGTCGGCAATGATAAAGTCCGGACGCGTCTCGGGGTCACAGCAGAGTCGCTTGAGTTGGCGATACGTCGCCGGCCAGAACGAGTCCCACAGGTACTTGGACTTCCACATCAGCCAACTGCTGAGGGCATCCTCGACGCGCAGCCGCACCATGCGCGCCCAGTGATTGTCGTACTGCTCAGCCGTCGGGCCTGGCCCCAGCAGGTGCACTTTGCTGATGAAGGCATAGTTGGGGTTCTGGATCCAGGTCTGCTGGCCGTCGTGCGTCGCGAACTCGACTGCGTGGCCCCGGTCGGCCAGGACACGGCAGATGTCCAGCACCGGCGCTGTGTGCCATGGTCAGATCGCATTTCTGACGACGAGGAAAATGTCTCACCTGCGTGCGTGAAGCCGCCCGTTGTCGACAACGCGAGCACGCGCCTCGTTGGCACGTTGTGGCTCTTGATCATTGTCTCGTTTTCGGACATAGTAACTCTGACTTGCGTCCTCAAAGAAACGTGGGAAGTGGGAGCCCCTATTTGGGAAGAAACATGGGGAACATGGTGAAAGTTGCGGTGCCAGCGCTGGCAAACCATATAATGCCAGCCGCATGATAATGACGGCCAAGACCCGAGCGGAGTTCATGAGTGGACCGATGATTCGTTTTACGACACGGCCTGTCAACGTCGTCTCTTCACTCATATTGATCATATTATGAAGTTCATTCCCCCGGGATGACCCGGGGACCCATATAAATAGCTAGGTAGACAAGTCAGCAGGTGAGGTGATGGGCTGATGTAGAAAAACAAGTTCCTTTCATATCATTGGTTCCTATACGACAAGTACAAGACCCTCCTACTCCAGGTCATTGTTACGCTGTCGAATCACAAAGATGCAATACTTGACCTCCTCAAAACTCAGTCTTTCAACATGCCATTTTACATAGCCAGCTGCACGGCAGCTCGGAACTGCGGCCCAGAAGCCCTTGGACTCTTGATCAATACTGAATGCCCAACTGCACCTCAAACCCAGTAAAGCCACGCCATCAAAAAGCTCGTAGCTAAATAGTCCCGCTTCAAGACCGCGCATGTTATAGAGAGCAAGAAACCTGAGGTTTGGCATATGGTATGCCGCTTGCGCCGCATGGTTGATGAGAGGATTTCCTAAGCTAGGGAGTTCGTCGACAATCATCTGTTCCGATCGTAGCAATAGCCGTTGCAGGTTGTGTAGTTGGTGTGGTCTTGAAAAGAACTCGAACGCGTCGCCACTATAATCAATCGAGAGAATAGTCAGATGCCGACACCTCGCAGCTAAACCTGATGCAAACGGCGTGAGGTGAGGGCTAGGCCTTGGACGACTGTGGTGGATGGGACTCGGGGATTGTAGTTGTGCAATTTCAATCTTTTCCAACGACGTAGGCCACATGGGCATGGCCTTGACCAGATGTTCGTAAAACCAATGTTGAGACTTCCAGTGTATGTGTAGCCTAGTCTCCCATATAAACGACTTCAGAAGCGGAAGACAGTTCAAGATATGACTAATCGCCTGAGGATGAAAGTGACGAACGCTGTTTCGCAGAATAGACAGACGTGAGACCACTTGCACCATTGGGGCAGATTTGTCCCATTGCCTGAGGTCTAAGTCAAGCGTGAAATGGAAATCCAGGTCGGCATCATCCAAGGCTTTTCCCAACCGATAAGGGCTCACATTTACGGCTTGAAACTTCCGTGGGTCAGAAACAACCCGCGTGTAGATGACCATAGGCGTAGGGCGTTGTCGGATCTCGAGGGCAGTCTGCTGCCAATAGCTCTTGGAATCAGCTATAACTTCCAGTGCAATGCCATCCGGATGAGATTGCTCTCTTGTCCATAACTTCAGCTGTTTAAAGAGAGTGCGCAAGCTCATAGCAAATGCTTCGGCATCGCGTCCTTGTTGTGTCTCCAGCCATGGCAAGACTTCGCTCGATCCACTCCCCCTTCTAGAAATGAGTATCATTTGCACAAAAGAATTTTCTTGGCTGGTGCCCCCTGCAAGATGGAATGGTACGTGCTTATGCTTGGGAAGTTCTAGGATCAGGCCGATATGCTGGAGGTATCTTCGGCGCTGCTGGAGGAAGAACACGTCTCGAAACTCGCCAAGCTCGGATGTTCTTATCTGCAAGCCCCTGAGCGAGAGTCGTTCAAAGATTGGCTGCCATTCTCTAGAGACGGAGGCATACCTCGCAAGAGAGCCTTTCTTGTGAGGGGTAGCCTGCGCAAGGTGGGAAAGAATCTCGTGCCGGATTTCCCAGCAAAGGTTATCCCAATTCATGTGGCAAACTGTAACTTGTCAGATTATATTTACCACCATGGAGCCAGATGTCTGACTTGAAAGATATCCTGTCACAATCCACCAGCCTGTTTGAGTGATCTAGACTGTCAAGTTTCGTACAGACTGGCTTTCCAGTCCTGGAGGTGTGAGGATTGTCTTGTCGTTTGTGTAGGCGGAGCCGAGATTCAAGTGAGGTTGAAAGGTTGAGGTTGACGGCAATGGTCTGTGGAGGGCAGGTAGCCGTGTTTAAATTTTCATGAGAACAGCAAAAATGACCTCTTAAAACGCAACATTCATCTTGCGTTAAAATTCAATAAAGTTTAGTACTATGCAGTATTAGGATTGATACACTGTTATTGTATAAAAAGTTTTTTTTTTTTTTTTTTGTGCAGAGAATAACCTCTCTACCTGCGGCAAGAGAAATAAAGACACAAAACGATAATCTTGACGGTGGAGCAGCAGTTATTTATCTTGCTCCGAGTATCATAACTACCTGAGTAAATTCTGTCATGTAATGGGTTGAGGCGTCGTCGCGAGACCGATGTTTCCTTGTTCCGAGATCCGGGATCACGGAGAACTGGTGATCTAGTTATAGCCCTGATCTGCAAATCAGCCCCGGTCCTCAGGGCGGCTCCTGTTAAGCCAGCGTTCATATCACCACCTCTAAGAGCGACAATGGTGGCAGTTGCCTGACCGCAGACGATATCCATGTTGAGAATATCTCGTGCCATCTGTTCCTTGTCACCCTACATCATGCTATGTGTCTTCCTTATTCCCATCAAGGGTATGGCTTCCACAGTTCAAAAAAATACAGTTTTCTTCCACATCAATAGCATCATAACCCGATGCTAACACAATTGCCTCTTTTCCTACATCATGCAAATAGCATCAACCCAGATGAATCCTTCCCCGGAGACTGGAAAAAGGCCATCGTGTCTCGACTTATCTTCAGAGAAGGGGACTCGGAGCATGGCTGATGGATGGCTGTTGTCGTGTGTGGTAGTTGATCTCCACCGTCTTTGACATGTCCACTTTAGTTTTTGTTTCTCCCACACCCTTGGATATAAGAGAGTAACAACATGCTCACTTCGCACCAGAAGCTCAAAGCACAGTATTTTGCATCAGACAATCCTGACACCACCATCAATGTAATAACAGACACTCGGTATTTGAATTTTTAATTAAACACGACCTAGACAATGTGTACGTGCTATGCGACAATATCTTTGCTCTACCTACCAGGGTTGAGTAGGCATTCACTGTCGTTTTAGTCTGCGCCTGACAGATATTCAAGCAGTGGAGAACCTATAACAAAGAGGAACGGTGACGCTAAGCGTATCTTCTTCAAATATAAACTAATATTCAACTATTCAACAATGCATGATATCCAGCTTCCACAATAACAAAGAAAGTGGTATCTTAACATACCGAAGAAATATTGAGATGGTTTTGGTGTGTAAAACCTGCGTTCTTTGGTGTGGCTGTTGACGTCTCTGTCTGCGGGAGGAAAAGCTAAACGAAAACTAACACCGAAGAAATATAATCATTGCTAATACAATTGCCCAATTCTTTTACTTCCTAGCTGCACAACAACGAAAGATCGCGCATAGCTGCACTATGAGAGGCTATTCGGCATCTCAGAGAGTACTTCATCTTCAACTTCGATGCAATCTTGTTGCCAAAAGTGAGGCCGAGTTACAAGTGGCTGCGGCTCATCCACAGCCACACGCATCCCGACAAACCTCAATGGGAAGGTGAGACTGTGCGGCGATTTCTCTCCGTCCCCTACAATCATCATCGTCTTGGCTTCAAAACACCATCATCGTTATCATACCGGCTGCCTAACTCGATCGTCCATCATGGCACCCTTGATGTATTCCACAGGCCCTGGGCCCATTTCTTCTTGTCCCCTCGTTTGATGCACCGACTCTTCGCGACATCCATCGACATGTTCATGATGGCAACAACACAACCAAGTCGGTCACGACGGTGGTAGGGCCATCGGCATCTCTTTCGCTACGTTCCTTTGCTAACGTCCGTCCATGCTCTACATCCATGAATCTTGCTCGCGACCACGACCACCATTACCTCATACTATCCGACTACGGCTCGATAACGCGATACAGACACCTGCGTGGCCATGTCTCCGACGAGAACGGCGAAGAACCCCAGACGACTCTGCCAGTTTGGTCTAAAATATGGCTAGATCTCCGTAACACTCGTGCAAGCGACTCACTTCTCTCGACCGTTGCCCCGACCGACAAAACCACGGCCCAATCGTTCCCCTGCCAGGTTCCCCTCCTCTAGCACGAGCCATCATCGAGTCATCTTCACGGCCGACATCGAAGGTGATCTCGAGAAAGGCTTCGGCCCGTGCTCCGTCAGCCTCCTGTGTTCCTTCAGTCTCCCGCGTCTACGATCGATTCTCGTCTCCTATAACGTTGTCAAAGCCCACCATGTCGCAAGACAACGAGATTGGTGACGGCATCACCGGCGTTGTCCTCCCTAGCGCCCTGCTGCAGCAAGCCGCGACCTGATTGCCAAGAATATCCGCACCATTCGAATCGCAGCCCGTTACGACCAAGCCTGCGATGTTACCGAGGACGCGACAAGATTCCAGACACCGTTAAGACCCCCCACGTAGGGACTTCTGACCTCGAGTGGAAAGATGTCGATTTTCTGTGGGTTGATCAACGTCCATGGGTCGAATAGGGCTTGGGCAGCAAGACTGTATCCCAGTCTCATGATCAGTATCTTCTCGCCCTCAACTTCTACAACGGCGACAAGAGTCCAAGCAGCAGAGACATGAGATCAGGAGCCGTGTGCCTCCTCACGCCAATGAGCATGGGTAAGAGGAGGAATAAACCGCTCGTATGTTGGTTTTCTTGATCTTGGTATCTCGGTACAGGTGTCGCTTCTAGTTCTGTACGATATTGCAGAACGAAATGCCAGATCCATCGGGTATAGCGACCATCTGGGGTGTGCGATTCCGCAACCGTGGCTTGCAATTGTACACCCGAGGTGGACTTTTTCTTTCGCATCTGTGGTATGGCCGCTTTTTCGAAAGCAGGGGTTTATGTAGTAGTTCGTTGTTATTGCACTGGCTGGGCTGGGTAGGCCGTCCTTTTTTGTGAGTTTACAGCGTTGCAATCTTGTGATGCATGATCAAGCTTTTGGTTGATATTTGCGGTCACTGCAGCTAAAGATACCAGTCACAGCCATGAAAGAGTAGTTAATATGTTAGAGCCAATTGATTTATGGATGTTTAAGAATGAACATGTCTACCATGTCCTTGTCTGTCTATAATTATATCTTAGTCCCAAAAAACATCCCTCCCACCAAAGCCACCACAACACTGCTTCTCTCAAATAACACGACGATTAAAAAACTCCTCGTTCTCATCTTCATCCGCCATGTTGGCGGCAGTCTCCTCGTTGATCTCACCCACAATGGGGGCATCGGCGGGAGGCATGGGAGGCGGGCCGGAGGAGAGGGACCCAGAGGTCTCATCGGCCAAGGCCGCAGCAAGTTGAAGCCCGTTTCGACGGGCACGAGCCAAAACTCGACGGTCTCGGCGACCTTGGGCCAGGAGGCGGGGGCGGCATTGGTGGTTTCGGGCCGGGGCAGCCGGGAACCAGACGCGAAAGGCCACACGGGCCGGGACAGTTGCTGGCTCGAGGCCAGAGGGAGACGTTGATAATGGGCCAAGACCCATTCCTCGGCCATAGCCGGGCACCCAGACCAGCCGCCGAATTCGGGGCGAATTTCACTTGGTAAGGCCTGGAAACAAAACTGTTAGAGTCAAGTTCGTCCACAGGGAAAAGACGTTGGTGATGGAGCTCCGATGTTCGGATCGGGGCCACCAACAGACAACATACCGCGCGGAAAACGACAACCAAAAGGGGGCGAGAGGGGCGAGTTGGATCCATCTATAGCGCCGTCAGAACTACATCTTGATTGCCAGAACCACACGAGTTACTGACGACCAATGATGAGAGTTGACGCTGCAATCATCGTCAGTTTCGATCCCAAAGACACAGCACAGCACATCATAGGGGGCTTACCGAGAGACGGGAAACGGGAGAGCTATCGATCGGTACTAGACATCATGTTAGCGATGACTTGGTCAAAAATGCTGATGGTCTGGTGGGTGCAGTCATACCGCAGTGTGGTGATGGTTGCTGAAGAGCAAAAACCCAGCAACGAAAACATCCAGCGTCACATCTCAACTTCTTCCCCAAGACAGAAAGAGCCATTTGGTATGATGAAGCCGTGTTGTGTTGGAAAGAGACACTGGTATCAACAAGACAAATTGATGAAAGAGGCGCAAAGGGGGCTCCTGCATCGTCAAGCCCAGTCGCGTTTACTTGGGAGCGTTCAAAGACTGAGTAACTGAGTCAAGCTTCGAATATTTCAGGTTAAATATCAGCAATTTTTTGAAAAATATCATTATCGAGTTTAAATTTGGCTTACTGTACTGAAAGTGTGGGGTGTGTTTCTGTCCATTATCTTGCCAGCCTTTCTACCATTTATGTGAAGCAAGGTAAGACTTCAGATGAGAAGGAGGTTAGTTAAAAAGCGACAAGGTTGGACATTTTGGGGTCAGCAAAATGGAATAGTCGGAAGTGCCTCTCCCAACCAAGTCCTTGATTTAACCTGAATAGGGGAAATGGCCTTTTGATGACTGTCGCTATTGATATATGCAGGAATGGTTCAACAACAACAATGCCAGCAATAATGATCAATGGGAACATCATACATCAAGAAAGGCCGTGATATCAGCCTTTTATCTAGCTCTGGTGCTCTCCCGTTGGAACAGGTGAGGTCATTGAGTTCCTTTAGGTACTGCTGAAGATTAAAAACTGTGTTCTTTGGTCTTATAAACTCTTTGACTTGAGTTTTATATAGCCCGCCAACCAAGTACCTCTGCCTCCTCATGCTTTCCTTGGTCCCGCAGGACCAACTGTAGATTAACTTTACTGCCGTGCATATGGGGATGCCCTAGAGAAAGCACTCTCTCCCGAACCTCTAAAACACGCCGATGTATTGCCTCCGCCTCTGCATATCTTTTCTGTGATCGCAGGACCACCCCAAGATTGTTCATACTGCCAAGCGTACGCGGATGTTCTGAGCCGAGTGTTGTCTTCCGAATCTCCAGAACCCCACGGTGCACTACCTCCGCCTCCTCGTACATTCCTTGGTATAGCAGTACCAATCCAAGATTATTCATACTACACAGGGTGTCTGGATGATCTTGGCCAAGTACGCTGCTACGGGCCTCCAAGGTTCGTCGAATCATTGCCTCTGCCTCGTGATACCGCCCTCTTTTAGCACGATACCATCCCACATTATGAACCAACTTGCACCACCTTATAACGTCTTCTCTAGCTACTGGTTGTTCTTGGATAATTATTTCCGCGTGAGGCTCCAGTTGCTGGCACGCACCCCAGTTCTCGCGGTCACCGGGTGGATACTCCTCAGATATCACACGTAGAAACTCCATCCTCCATCGCTGTACACTGTCAGACGAAGAAAGCCAGGTCTGCACACAGACCTGGACCAAATCATGTATTGCAAATACGTCCTTATCGGCCGTTGCTGCCACAAGGCAGTGTTTATGAAGAACCTGAAGGTCATGATCAATACCTTCCTCATCCTCACTATTCTTCTTTCGCCCGGTTCGATAGGCTCGTAGTAGGCTTGTTGAAACGCTGTGAGGATGACAGAAACTTATGAATGACAGCATGTCCGTTGCCGACGAGCATTTGCGGCGAATATGGTCAATGGTGATCTGGCATGACATGATGATTGGATTGGACGTGTTGAAGTATCGACCGAGATGACTGGCATCCGATTCAAAATGCCATTTTGTGTATTTTAAAGTGTTCTTTTGCTGATGTGTTACTCTCTTATGTCCAAGGGTGTGGGAGAGGCAAAAAGCTAATGGCTGGCATCTTTGTTAGG